>BJBW01009044.1:0-39614 GCA_004320125.1 Scolopax mira
TTTGTTTGTTTGCTTGTTTTACTGTCAAAAATCAGATATAAGGGGGAAATTGCGCTTTTTTGCAAATGGTTCATTCAAAACCCCTGTTCCCCATCCTAATAATGCTTGATGGGAAATTTTCAATTAGCCCCGATCATTATCAACATTTTGCAAATTAGGGAAACTCAGGCACAGAAGTGTAATCATTTGTTTATGGGCCTTCCGCATGTCAGAAAGCAGATTATGACTGTCCCCTGAGCAATCCCTGATGGGTCTGTCTGGTTGCAGTGGGACACTTGGTTACTGGAGCTACCAAGCTCCATGTAGACTTATTCTTCACATGAAGAGGCTGTTTGTTCAAGACTAGTTTTATGTTTTTGCGTCTTTACAGTGACAACTCTAAAATAGAGCAGGGAATCCAAGCTGTCCTTGCATGAGGATCTTCTTGACATTGAAGGTCTAGAGGTTTCTCCAGATCTGGTTGGTCCGATTTCAAATCCAGGCAAGGTGCGAAGTGAATTGGCTTCATCTTCCCAATAAGATCTTCCTGCTACAGTCTAGGACCTGAATATAGTTTGGTCTCCTAAATTAAGCTTTGAAATGAGAAGAAAATGTATAGTTAGCCCTGCCAGCTCGTTCGGTCAGACTGGGCACAGCAGATCTCTGGCCACGTTGTCGTGCATGGTCCTCTCCAGTTGGAGCAGCACCAGTGTTTAAATACATCCTTACAAACCTACTTTCTGTCCTCAAATCACCCTCTCTTGCAGTTGATGCACTTCCATCCCTAAAGTCATGTTTTGCTTTTGAGTTTTGGGGTTGAAAGGCATTACCCATATTGCTGCTAACATGGTTTTGGGGCTAAGTGGGTGGAAGGTGAGGTTGCCATCCATTCCTGTGGGTAAAATGGTTCTTCACTGGGACCTCAAGAATGCTGCTGTTCCTCTCTCCCATTTTTGGGGGGTCCCTTTGCAACAGGTGCCTCTCTTGGCCCTGCAGACCTCCCAGCACCAACTCCTTGCATTTCAGTTGTTGTCCTAGGTGTTGTGTGTGGTGCAATGATGGGACTCATCCTATATATGCATCCACAACCAGCAGCTGATGCTGGTAAGTGCCCCTGCACATTTCTGTTTACTTCACATCATTGATACATATAATTAAGTGCTGAATGCTTTGCATGTGCTGGTCATTGTGGATCTCCAAGTCTGCTGGGGGGGGGACGACATGGGGAACTCCCTCCAGCCACAGATTTAAGCACCTCATTCTCTCAGACCCTCTCTCATTTATCCATCTCACCATTGCTTCCTTGTCCACTGCTTTCCTGTCCATTCTCAGCATAATATCTGAGTCAGTGACTGTTTTTAAAGCAGAGGGAAAAAAAACCTATCTCCTTCATGGCTCATGCAGAAAGCTGGAGCAATCTTGATTGAAACCATAACATTTGGCAGGCGATCAGTCCGTAAAATATCCTAATCACTGGTAGAGTTTTAAATTAAACATGTAATGAGATCTTTTTTTCCCTTCTTTTTTTTTTTTTCTTTTTGAATACAGTTGCAGAAGGGTGGGTTTTTTTTTTAAAGTCAATCAGGTGGGAAAGGGAAAATAAAGTACAAGCAACTGGGTTGCAGTTACAGAGCTGGATTCGGTGTCGCTCAGTACCTGCTCGTGCTTTATTAATTGCAATAGCCCTGATACCCCTCATAGGTGTCGAGCTGGCTCCGAGTCCCCGGGGAACCTCATCTGTTTGTGTTTGCAAAGAAAGACATGGCAGGGTTGTTTGGACAGATCCTGAGATGCGCTAATTAGAAGTTAAAGATCCACTTTCTGGCACGAGACGAGAATGCATTAGAGTGGGGAGCACTTTCTAATGCTTTGACTTTTTAAAAGCACACGCCACATTAAAACCCGTGGTGCTTCTTTGATCCATGCCACCAAAATAATTCCAGGGACAAACACAAATGAGGGATAATAACTAATTTAACTGGAATTATTGGAGAGCGACACTGTAGAAGATTAGGATTTCCAGAGCAGACTGTAATTGCTGGGAGATTGGGGTCTGATGCCTGTTTATCTATTCTATTCATCTCTCTCTGCATCTGTCCTTCTACTCGATCAGCTGCCCATTAGCCAAAATTTAACTACTGCTCCCGTCTTTTCTGCCTTCGGTGTCTCACCCTTTCTATCTGCTTGTTAGCTAGAACAGATGTAAGAAAATTGCATTCTGCACAGAAGGTAAATGTGAGCTGTAATGGGCCCGACTGATTTTGTATGTTCTGGTGTAACTTATTGGAAGTAAGAGAACCACTTTTGGGTTTAGAGGAGCACCCCGGGCAGCTAAATTGAGCCCTCACCACTGATAACGCTGTTCACTACCTGTTTAAACCTTCTCTCCAAGACGTTGGTAGATGAGTGAGATACCAGGGTTAGGTTTTAAGGCATCAGGATCCAGACTGGGATGATGTCCATTTCTGGGAAAGGACCTTCACCCCTCTAGCTGTTTCTTCCCTGTTTCTCCAGCCTCTTCTTGTGAGCCTGGTCTAGTGTTCAAGTGTCTTTTTTAGGGGAATACCAACGGATTAAGAGCCAAGAAAGGTCTAGATTGTACATAATGCAATTGCTGCCAATGTCTATTTTCTATTTGATGACCCATCCATCAACCATCTACCTGTTGTGCCCAGCTACTGTACACTTCTCCCTATTATTATGTCTCCGGGTGATTTCCCATCCCCCTACCTGCTCTCTGTCTGCTCTTCTCATCTGCCCTGGACTGTTCATTTAGACTCCATTTACCTATTCACTGCTGATTTTGCATATTTAAATATCTGCCCATCTTTGCTTAGCTAATGGGGATATTCACTGGATCTCATTTTGTAATAGGACATTAATTAGACTTTTATAATAGGATCCCTTTGGAATTGCACATTGCATCCACAAGAGGCCTTAATACTTACATTTCATTTCCTGTGGAAACCAAAGGAATTAGGCATGTTTTCACTCTGATCTTGAAGACTGGCCATCAAGCTCACAAAATACAAGGTGCACCTAATGATTGGGGCAGTGTATCTTCCTATCTGTCATAAAAAAGTCCCTCAAGTCAATCTGAGGGGAACATACGTACTATACAGGTGGAATAATGAAATGAAATTAAGGAGATATATTGATGTGTCTGTGTAAACTGAAGAGAACATGTGCCCTGGGGACCTTTGGGAATCTTGCGCTTGAGTATTCTTTAAGCTTCCATGGATTTTTGTCTGCGTGATGAAAGTATTGTTAACCCCTGAGGAAATTTAGTGCCCAGAATCAATGAACATAACACACAGATGCCTAATAATAGAAAATGGGATTGACGTGTTGCTCTGGTAAAATCACCCCAGCAGTTAATTCTGCTGCCACAACAAGCACGTCGATAAGGTTCCCTGCTGATTCATGGGAGAGTTTGGGGATAGAGTATGGCATCTGGGAAGATGGCAGAGTTGGACTTCCCTCAGCTGCACAGTCCCCAAGCCTGTTGGAAAAAGGTGGAAATTTAATTCCAGCAAGGAGTGTGTGTTTTCTTCAGAATAGGTTTGGCCACTGAACTGGGGACAGCACACGGCAGTGTGATGGCATCCCACTTCTGAACTGCTGCAAGACATTCCTCAAAGGCCTTGCAGCCCCTGCAGACTCTCCTCACCCTCCCAGCTATTCCTGGCTGCTTTGGGGCACGTGGATGGATTTTCTGATCATTTCTGAGTTGGAAGACAAAAAGAAAGATTTCACCAAGTTTCAGTTCTCTCTGGTTCTGATCTTGCACGGATTTTGGAATATGAGCAGAGCAATCCAGGGATGGTTGTTTTTCAGGAATGACAGGCCTGAGAAGGAATAAATGGTGTTTTTCTTTGCCTGGCCCTTGTATGGTGCCACTGAGACCATGTGTGAAAGGCAGAGAGATTAATTTTGTAGGAGACAGCATTTAAGATACTCTGTTCTGCAGTAAACCATCCCAAATGATGGGACCTTTGGAAGGTGAGCTGGTGCTCCATTCAGTCTCAGCAGATCATGGCCATTTCATTCCTGCTTAATGCTGATCAAGTTGCCTGGGGGTTTCTTTTCAGGTGATGAAGTATCTCATACAGGTACATACTGCAGCACTGCAGATCTCCCGTGCTTCCCTGCCAGGCCCTAGCTGGTCATTTTGAGGTGACATTTGCCTCATGGATGTGTCTGGCACATTGGAGGCATGGAGCAGGAGAGACAGCAGGGTTGCACTGGGCTGGTACAGCCCATCTTTGGGTCCTATATTCAAGGTTTCTTTCTTCCCCATGCCACGTGAGCAGGCAGTGGGGTTGGGATTGTGTTTGGAGAGAAAGGTTTTGGCAATTTTGACTTAAAGATGCTGGTCCTGTTTATCTCCGTGACCCCTCCATCAGTGAGACCCCCTACTCCTTCCTGTTTCCTTGACTGAACTCCATACAGTTGGGCAGCATGGTGACTGCTGGTACTGTGGGATCTAATGGAGGCAATCCCATTACTCAACTGCTTGTGTAAAGCCACACTGATGTCTTCCTGACGTTCACTGGGCAGCTTCTTTGAATGCTGAATGCTTGCAATGATTTCACTTGCTCTGGTTTGTTCTATGCATTTACTTGCTGAGAAAAGCCAGGCACTCCAATTTGAGTCCAGAGCAGGAAGCTTTACCTTTAACTTTGAGTTGCCAACCAATGACTCGGGGTTGGTAACTCAAAGCTGGAGAAGGGAGAACTGCTGGAGTTTTCCAGGTGCTGCTCCCTGAACCAAGGAGATTTTGCACTGCTACATTTTATAGAATCATAGAATAGTTTGGGTTGGAAGGGATCTTTAAAGGTCACCTTGTCCAACCTCCCCTGCCATGAGCAGGGACATCTTTATATAGATCAGGTTGCTCAGAGCCCTTCCAACCTGACCTTGAATGTTTCCAGGGATGGAGCATCTACCACTTCGCTAGGCAACCTAGGCCAGTGTTTCATGACCCTCATTGTAAAAAAATTCTTCCTTATGTCTGGCTTTCCTCTGCCTGACCTCTTCCGTGCCAGTTCAATGTTTGTCCTTGTTTTGAAGTTGATCTTTTTTCTTCCTTAAGCTTCGAGCTCATTGAGGCAGTCAGCTGTTAGTTGCTAGGTTGCAGTAAGCCTGTTGTATGGGCACACAACGTGCTGATAGAGCTGGTCTGTGTCTGAGAAATTTGGGTCTGCATCCAAATTTCAGATGCTCACAGATTTCAGGGCAGTCTGGATCTGGCTCTCCAGTTCTTCCCCTTCATGGGAGGTGAATCTCTAATCTCCTCTCTTCCTCAGCCCTTTCCAGACACGGGGATTTTGGGGTTGTGGATCAGACCCATCTCTGTGTCTCTAAATAACAATAAGGGGATTATCCTGCTTGGGGGGTGGAGGGAGTGGGCTCTGCAGGAGACTCTCTGGGACCCATATGTTGGGTAGATGGTTAATTTTTGCAGTCGGGTGAAGACCAGCAATCTGCCTCGTGCCGAGGCTGTGGGGACGCCGTCTCACTGGGTGCCCCAGATCCTATCCTGCCCTTAGTTTATTAAGGATCAGGAATGAAATTGCTGATGGTGCCCACTGCACTGAGGAGGGGGGAGAGACAGGAGGGGTGTCTGAGTGAGTCTATTACATCTGGGCTTCTTTCCAGCATGAATAAAAATGTTCTGTATGTCCGGAGTTATCAACATATTCTTTTTTATTCCTGTCAATTAATCTAATCTGAATGAGGCGCTGCCATTCCCAGAATAATAGCCCGGAATGTAAGGTCTTATTTCTCATCTGCTTTGTGGACTAGACTCTGATGTTGTTGGCCTGGGAATGACTTGCTTTACTCCGGGCTGAATCAAGCCCTCTTTGAGCAAAGCACTGATGGCCTCGGTGAAGGAGGTCACTGGTGGGAGCAGACGGTGGTGTTACGGGACTAGGAGACAGCATTGTAGCCCTGTCCTGGTTCAGACACCAGCTCCCTCACCCCATCCTGGCTCTTGGCACCTCTCACCCTTCTCCCCCGTACTGTTTATTTTTCCTTCCCGCAGATGAAAGGCAGAGAAACAAACCACACCAACGCTATATTGTTCATGGCTTATTGAACAATTAGTTGCAGCTCAGGGTCTAATCTTCCGGCATTTCTTTTCTTTCCTTCCTATGCCTTGGAAACTTGTTGGCTGCGGAGACTGGTGTGGTGTTGGTGGAGGGGCTCAGAACTTGGCTCAGAGGGATGCTGTGCCCAGAGCGAAGCAGGTGTGAACGGCTCTGGCTGCTCAGAGAAGAGGATAATCGGGGACTGTAAACAAAACTAAAGAAGAAAGGCTACAAAACGGGATTGCACGGTAATGCCTCCAGCTCAGGGTGGGATATGTCCCTCTGGCATTCCTCTTCCCGAGGTCTCTCCATCAGCTGGCTGAGGTTTTAAATCTTTTTAAACCCTTTTCAAGGCTCTCCGTGGTTTCCTCGTCTGGTGCACTGTGTCAGAAGCTCAGGGACCTGCTGGGGCATGGCTTCATGCAAAAGTGGAGGGCTTGGGGAGCCCAGTGGGTGCCAGGGCACGTCTTTGCACAGCAGGATGGTGCCAGCACTCCCTCCTGGCATCAGTTGAGGGGCTGCACGTGCTCTTTGCTGTCTCCTCAATGAGATTTGCTGCTGCATGCCAGGACCTGGCATGTTTCATAGAGTTGTAGAATGGTTTAGTTGGAAGGGACCTAAAGACCATCCAGTTCCAACCCCATGCCATGGGCTGGGACACCTCCCACCAGACCAGGTTGCTCAAAGCCCCATCCAGCCTGGCTGTGAAACCTCTTAAGGATGGGGCACACCCATTTTGTGTATTTAAGGGAGAAAGTGGTCTCCCATTGTCTCTGCACCACATCCCAGTGCCATGGCAAGGGCTGGTGGAGCATTGTGGCTTTGCATGGGGTGACCCACAGCCACGAGGCCTTGCTTACTAGGGCAGGAGAGGATTGTCGTGCCTCTGCTCTTGCCCAGTGGCTCGCTCATTTGGGCTCTGCTCCCATCGAACTCCAAGCTGCTACGTTTCCCATCCCCAGGGTTTTTGACACTGATGTCTGTTTGGGAGTTTTCCAAGGATTGTAGCAATTCCTACATTCTCCCAATGTAGGCTTGCACATGGATATATCAGACCTTCTCGAACCCATTCATCCAGAGGTTTTGCACCCCTGTGGGTTCACAGCAGAGCATTTGCATGTATTTTTTTTTCTCCCCAGATTTGGGCTCCTCCTGCCCTCCCTTCTAGGGTTCAGCTATCTTGATACTGTTCACTACTCCATACGGAGGGTTCAGTTCACGTTACCGCCCCATTAGCTGCTCTAACTAAAGCCTCGGGCAAATAGTCATTGAGGATTTATTTTTATTAAAAAAGAAAGAAGTCGGATTAAGTATTCTGATGAACAAGAATAACATTAGCAGCTGTGCCTGCTCAGCCGACATGATCCCATCCCTCATATCATAAGCTGATTGCCTGTATGGGTCAGTAAGTTGTCCCAGCAGCCCCTCTCTGATAATGCTTTGCACATTGTTTTTGCTGCATGAGGTATCTGGAGAGAGCTGCAGTACCTGGAGAGGCTCCACCGGTATGGAAATCCCTTCTTCAGATGCCTTTGAGTGTCAAGTTGAACACACCTTAGGGCTGTGATCGCAAGAGACTGCCTTGCAAAGGTCCCTTGTGTGGCCAGTTTCTCATCCCCACAGCACAGAAGCATCCCCAGCCCTTTTGGTTGAGGTCACTGGAGGTTATGGAGACACAGGGGAACTTCAGCTGAGGTTTTGCTCGGTGGGGAGAGATGACCTGGGGCTTTCTGCTTGTAGAACATGAAGCTCTCACCTGGGCTGCACCTTCTGATGGCTGAGAGGGATGCACAGGGGGTTGGTGAAGGGGAACAGAGGGACAACAAAGCTGTTGTCACGCTCTGGGGAGCAGGAGACAGGAGATGCTCTGCTACCATCCATCAGGAAGCCGAGCAGTTTGATCGGATCACTCTCGTTGTGAGGTGCATAGTTATTGAAGAAGTGCCAGCCTGGGGAGCATATCCCTTCCTCTGCCTCCAAAGCACCCAGAATTCGGGCTGCTTCTTGCATGGTTTCTTTCCCCTGGTGAGCAGTCCCCAGGCCCACGCTCTCCCTGCTGGCTGGCAGCCGGCGTTTGTGTTCTAACGTTCCTATTAATGATATCAACAGTCACCTTAAATCCTGCTAATGCTAAACCCTGAGCTGGCATCGGGCTGGTGACTAGCTTCTGCTTCACAGGGGCTTGCCAAAAGCTGTGGGATGCCCTTTGAAGATGAGGAAGCAAGCGCCATAAAATCATGCAGCCTTATTAGCGGTATTATTATTTGTTCTCTGCAAACCTCTGAGACTCTTCTTCATCCACCCCCCTCCCGACTCCCATGCTTGAAAATGGTGGTGGCTTTCAGGAACCCTCAATCCGAGGCACCATTCAGTGGCCTCAAACCACAGGTGAGCATCCCAGGGGATGCATTCTTGTCCCCTTCCAAGATGCGTCTCCCCAGGAGGGAGATGTGGTGCATCAGAAGCCGCTCTGCCATGTAGCTCTGCTGCCAAGAGATAAATCACAGTGTGGGCACACAGGCTGGCAGAGGAGAGCATCCCCTCAGGATGCCAGCCCTTGGGAGCTAGTCGCTAGAGACAGAGGAGAAAGCCCAATTTTTCAGGCCAACTGGAAAATGGTTGTACCCTGCAGGTCCTGCCCTGAAGTGTGGAAAGGTGGATGAGGTCTTCTGGCTTGCTATGGTCCTTCACTCTCTTAATTTTGTTATTTAAGGAGTGGGTTTGCCCAGGAGGTCACTGGAAGCAGGCAGAGTGCTGCAGAGCCCGGTGTGGTGCAACAGAGGCACTGCTGAGCTGCACTTTCCTCCAAGGGGCTGTCCAGAAGACAGATTTCACATCACCATCCATAGTTTCTAGCTGAAAATCTAGGTTTCTTTTGGGGTTTTGGAGGGTTTTCTTAGCAATCTTTTACAGGGTATGAAGACACGGCTGTGGCTTTTATCCATCTGTCTGTCTGGGCTTTTCTCAGCAGCTTACCCCCAGGTAAGCTTTGCATTATTTTAGGTCATTTATTTCAGGTGTTGCAGACTAGAAAAATTATACTTTTTCTCTCTATAATTTACTAATCACTTCTAGTGGATGCAGGTTTTTCAACTGCTTTTTCTCTATGGGGTGGACATTGTCATGGGGTCGAAGAGAAGGGTGTATGTGTCTTCAGATGGTCATGGATGCAGTAGAAAGTGCTGTGGGAAGATGTTCCTCCCCCTGTTCTACAGGGAGACCCCTTTTTCTTCTGAATGGAGAGGAGCAGATTCTCTGTCCCAACAAAGCAGCACTTCTCTTGTGCTTCAGGGAGTTGTTTGACAAACATCTCTTGGTCACTTGTGAACAGGGACCATGTAATCATCTGTGAGCCTAGAGTTGGCAAGACCTTAGAGGGCAAACAGAGTATAGAAACGCTCTCCTAGTTTGGGGCAAGAATCCCATATCCAACAAGGTCAGTAGGAAACACTTATGGGAATGAGATATGAGCAGAGAGGGAAGATGGTGGCTAGAACCTCAGCTTCCATCAAGAAGAGGAATTAATGCAAGAAGTTGTGTGTCCTGTTGAATTGCTGCAGATGATCTCCCACCCATGCATACGTTTAACCCCTTTCTGAATCCCTCCTCCTTGGCCCCTCTGGATCTGTGCCTTCTGTATCCAAGCTGCACCAGGGCAACACCTGTCTAATACGGGAGAAAATTGGAAGGAAAAAATCTGGGCAGAAAAAGGAGCAAAAGTCCCGCTTCTGACATGGGAGATTAAATAATTAGCAAATGTGGCAGGGAAGACGATGAAAAACAAGTGCAATGATTCATGTTTTATGTCTCCTACTGTACAGAACGCTTTAAAGTGTCAGACAGCATGACAGTCACTCTTTAAAGCCAATTAAAGTTTTATAATAAATAGAAGCTTTTTTTTTTTTTTTTTTTTAATCTCTCTCTCCATGTGGTGGTGATGTAGTTCGCTGTAGTGAGCCTGGCGATGCATTTGCTAGAAATCCACAAACAAATGGGTACAGAGGCCTGCTTTTCAAAAGCCTCTTTTTCATGCCAATTATTTACCTTCCTTAAATTCAGCTCCGCTGGGGAAAGTAGCCGTAATAATATTGCAGTTTTTATATTGTGCCTTTCATTCAAGGAGATTACAGCCAATAATCCGGAGAGGGTAGGGAGAGGTGCTCTTCTTTAATGGTTGGGCACAGCGATTCAGGAGCACGGAGATCGACAGAGCAATACATGAGCTGAGAGCAGATTTTGGGACCCCCATTGCCAGGGAATTAATTTGGAGAACACAGGTTGCTCTAAGCTCTGCAGGTGAAGGTGGGTTTGGAGGTCGGATGAGGGTCCAATTAAGTGGAGCAGGGTCACTTTGGGGAGCAGGAGGGCAAAGGCTGCAGGTTGCAAGAGAGAATGAGCTGGAATCTATTTTCTTTGTGCACCATCTCCTGGGGGAGGCTGATGTTTGTTGACCTCTTGGACTGGCAATAGTGGAAGATGCTGTAAATTGGGAGCAGCTCTGGTGGAGGCCATGCTGAGGGGGCCATGGGGACTATATTGTTTGTAGCTCTTTTTCCTTCACCTCTAAGTTTCCCCATCGATAGCCAGGGCATGAGAAATGGAGCTGCTTGCACAGGACTCATTTCACCAAAATCCTCTTTGGTGGCTTCGCAGCTCATTGCTTTTTTGTTTCTGTATTAATGGTGCTTCTGGTCAAAGAAAAGGGATTTCCCACTGCTCCAGACCCAGAGATAAGATCAAGTTCACAGTTCTGAATAAAGAGATCTTGCTTTCCCCAGGCCCAGGGAAGAAGCCATGGATATGTCTGATCTTTCAGTCACTGTGGCCTCTTCATCTTCCTCTTTTTCTATTTATTCTCCCATCAGCAGTGCTCCTATTTATGCATCTTTATCTTGCACGTGCAAAAATACACCTCCAACCCACTGAAATTTTAATCCAATTAACATTAAAAGAAAATTAAAGAACACTGAAATTGGAGGTCTCCATTGCCGTAGCCACTAGTCCCCCTTGGCTGAAATATCTCTATGAACCTTGTGAAACTGTAGTCCATGATTCCTGGGGTGGCATCACTTTTATGTTATGGAGTGGGCACCTCAGATGCAAAAAAACAGCTTCTTTGTCAGGTATCTCCTCGGCTTTATTTGGAAGGGTGATAAAATTATTCCACAGCCTTCCTGCCAGAGGGGAGTTGGAGGAGCGGTGTTCCAGCTATTAGGCAAAGATCCCTTTAATTGGGCAGGGTGAATATTCACTCTTTAATAACGACAGGGGCTCTAATCCTTCCTTATGTGGCTACAGTCCCCCTCCCGAATGGTTTTTAATGACCCTTTGTCTAGATCATTAATATCACAAGTGCTGACACTGGTAGGAAATACAACAATCAAAGGGAGACCCTGAGAGGTCCGGGAGCAACAACGGTTGCTGTCTCCCTTTTGTTGTGGAAAATGCTGGAATGGGTGCCCTGAGAAACCAAATCGGCAGCAAGGTTTTGGCCTCCTGCAGTGGGCAAGGGGAGGGTTAACTCTGGCAAATTGTAGAAGCTCAATTAGTCCAATTAGGAGCTGGAAAACTAAGGCAGCTCTTCCTGGATGCCTGTCTAGAACCGTAGGCTCTGCCTGCAGGCTCAGAAGCACTCCCACACTGCCCGGTTCCCTGGGGCTTGCAGCTTTTGAGGGCAGCCTACGTTAAAGAGAGGAGGTTAGATTCCCACTGTCTTTACTCCATCCTGGGCTGGAGGCACTCTGTAGAAATCCATAACATTACACCAGTGTATTCTTGGGGGAAGAATCCCAACTGGGAGAGATTTCATAAATGGATGAGAAGGAAAATGGTAAAATACATCTTTTTTTTCCTGATTTTTTTCAGTGGTCGTTTAAGTGCCTTCCCAATAGTGTGTGAACAGTAGGCACCAGTTAGATCCATCTATCCCCAATTCTAATTTTTTTGCTGGGTGACAGCACCTGCCTTTTGATAATCTCAGAAGGAGACGAGGGTATTAACATAACAAATCTGTTTAGAGAGTACCATGATGCTGGCATGCCACAGAATATGTACCTATGCCGCAGAATAAGTTCCCATTGCTCTGAAACCAATCTATATTTTAAGACATAATGAATTACTACATGACAAATTAACTGGCTCTTGCAAGGAGCCAGTGTTGGAATCATAGAATCATAGAATTGTCTAGTTTGGAAGGGACCTTAAAGATCACCTAGTCCAACCATCAACCTAACCTTGACAAAAATCACTAAACCATATTCCTAAGGACTATGTCAACCCGTCCTTTGAACACCTCCAGAGATGGTGCCTCAACCCCTTCCCTGGGCAGCCCATTCCAATGCCCAATAACCCTCTCCATGAAGAAATGTTTCCTAATCTCCAATCTAAACCTCCCTTGACGCCACTTGGGGCCATTGCCCCTTGTCCTGTCTCCTGTGACTTGGGAGATGAGAACGACCCCCGCCTCTCTACACCCCCCTTCAGGTAGTTATAAAGCATGATAAGGTCTCCCCTCAGCCTCCTCTTCTTCAGACTAAACAACCCCAGCTCCCTCAGCCTCTCCTCATAACACTTACTCTCCAGACCCCCCACCAGCTTTGCTGCCCTTCTGTGGACCCGCTCCAGCACCTCAATGTCTTTTTTTGTGGTAAGGGGCCCAAAATTGGACACAGCACTCAAGGTGAGGTGTCACCAGTGTCCAGTACAGGCGGACGATCACCTCTCGGGTCCTACTCACCACGCTGTTCCTGATATAGGCCTGGATGCTGTTGGCCTTCTTGGCCACCTGGGCACACTGCTGGCTCATGTTCAGCTGACAGTTGACCAAGACCCACAGGTTTTTTTCCGCCAGGCAGCTCTCCAGACAGGGAAATGCCTTTCTCTCCCTCTTGCTGTGGCATATCTCATTTTACACCTTTTAGCCTCATACTGGAGATCTTGGGAAACATTTTGGAGTGACCACGTGTCACAGTGCATGTAGTAGATGTTCTGCAGACCCGCTGCATTAAAGTGCTTGTGGTGACGGGGAGCTGGATGTGACCAACATGATGTTTTCTGATGGTCTTTTAGGATTAAAAAGGAAGTGTTTTTTCATGGGGATGTTGGGGTGGTACCTGGCTCCGTTGGGTCTATGCCAGCAGCATCCTTGTGCTGTCATGCTCTGATATTTTATGTGGTCCAAGGAGCATGACCCAGTACAGAAAAAAACTGACACCAATGTCCTGGCCGCTTGTCCTCACATCACTGCATCCTCCTCATGCTGCTTGTACAGCCAGGTCACTGAAGGGTGTGAAAAAAATACAGGGGCGGAAATGATACACATATTTTTTGCAAATTCAGTTTCCAGTTGGATCAAGTTTGCTGCATGGCCCTGTGGGCACAGATTTGTGCAGACACAAGGAAAAGGTGGCATGGTGGATGGGGGTCAACAACCAAAGATGGGAAAAGGCACAGGGGAAGGCTCTGGTCCATCATACATTGATACACCCAGGAGACAAAAGCTGGTCTCCCTGCAGTGGAGTAACATCCCAGCAATACTCTTGACAGCTGTTGATGGGAAGGAGAAGTGACTCATCTCTCTGGGTTACAGTGAGATGAGTGAAAAGCGTTTGCCTAAGATGGAACTTAATGAGAAAATAGGGGTTAACAGCCTCCAAGTCCTGTCTGTTCTGGGAATATTAGCTTCAATTTTTCCATCCTTTGCCATCTAATTTATCTCAGGGTGGGTAATACTTACTGAGGTGCTCCAGCTGCAGTCTATCCCAGCTGCAGCCCAGGATTGGGCTCAGAGCTGTCTTCTTCCAGTGAGATACAGGATGCTGCTCTGGGGAAAAAAACATGTTTACTCCCAAGCTTTCTTTTTCTTTCTAAGCTTCCACCTCCTGCCAGATGATTAACTTCCCAGTCCCCTTGCATTGCAGACAGTGTTTGTGCAGCTTTTATTACCTGAGCTGCACTGGGAGAGGAAGTTCTGTACCATTGGTGAACCACACGTCTCTCCAGAACATCTCAAGTGGCTGCCTGTCTCTCCTTTCGTGCTCTTCCAGGCTGCCTCCTTGAGCTGCTGCAGGAAGAGAGGCAGACTCCTCTTGCAAGCCACAGAAGGATGCTTTTCTTTCCACCCCTATCAGTCTTTTTCATATTCACAGGGCTGGCACCACCGTGGTGCAGGTTGACGCAAGCCCTTTTGTTGGCCCGGCATCCCGCGTGGTTGGATTAGATGCCATCTGGAGGCAGCTTGCCTCAGCCTGACAGCGTTGATGGATGGTGTCATAGGTGATGCGATGTTGACACCTGCTTATCTTTCCATGCCTGGTTGCCCCAACCTCGACGCATTCATTAGGTTGGCATCTGTTTGCAATAGCTCCTCGACATCTGCTCTTGGTTACCATGGCATGCACTGAGGTGTGTGGACTGGCAGGGGTGGAGAAGCTGGGCTGCTGGAGGAGTTGAGGCTTAAGAGGTCTAAGCACGATGCTGGACTGATTTACAATTATGTCAGGCTCCTCCCAGAGGCCACTTATTCTTGAAGCTGCTGCTCATATTAATGCAGGTATTTTCCTGGAAAGTGTGAACCTCCAGGATGGGGTTTGCTTTTGCTTTGTGAAATCAGGGAATATCAAGGTGGAATATGGTCCAGATAGTGGGGCCATGATACTGCCCAGGGATAGCTCAGGTGTGTCTCCTTTCCAAGCTGCAGAAAACAGGTTATGCTGGTTGTGCTATCATCTGTTTTCAGGCCGTGTTTGTCCTTGCACACGTTATATGAACATTGTATTCTTGAAAACAAACACATGGGAATCCACACATACCTTATTGTGGAGCCCAGAATAACACAAGAGGCCTTCTCTGTGCAGAGTTCAATGGGCTGTCGAGCTGTAACCCCTAAAGACCAACTCTTTCTTGGGGTAGAAATATGTTAAAACATCTGCATCTTTCATACACAGGGAGCACAGGAAGCCATGTTCTTTCCTACATAGAGCTGGAGGCAGTCCTGCATTTATCTGTGGCTCCTGGATCCTGGCAGGCTTCTCCACGATGAAAGGCTCTGACTGTGTCTACTTTGCAGGTGCCATACACTAACTGTCTGCAAGAACAGACTTCCCATCAAGGGCTGTTAGATGGCCAAGAAACCCAGATGTCTGCAACGTATGCACATGGTGGCTGCCCATGGCAGGCACAGTAAGTCAAATCTGTGTGTGTGCACAGGTTGGATGCATAACCCATAGCCACACTGAGCATGCAGGATGCTAAGAAGTGACCCAGATCAGCCTAGAGAACGTATGTGCACCTTGGGGTCAAAATGTGAATCTAAAAGTCTAGATTAGCCTAGAAAATGTATATGCATCTTGAGGTCAAAATGGGAATCTAGAAGCCCCACAGGCTTGGCAGATATCTCAATGCTGGCATAAGAGATGGAAAAATCTAAGAAATACTACTATGACTTGAAGTAATGACTTGATGATCATAGTCATCTTCAACTAGATCAGATTGCTCAAAGCCACCTCCAACATGACCTTGATTGTTTCCAGGAAGGGGATATCTTCCACCTTTCTGGGTGACTTGGGGCAGTGTTTCACTACCCTCATTGTAAAAAAATTCTTCCTTATAGCTAGTCTGAAAAACTCCTGCCTGTGTAGCTATGCCTAAACACTCCCTTTCTCCCCAGCCTGCAGACATACAAGGGACAATACATGCAAGTCCACAAACTCACCATCACAGTCCATCTGGGACCCTACTCCCCCAACCACGAGCAGTGGGGGCTCCTTGGTAAAGGTGTCTCTCACAAACAGTCCCTCTCTGGCAGTAAGATGAAAGAAGAGAGTGGGCCATGCCCTCTAAGAGCCTCTAGCAGAAAATCTGATCTTTGGGAGTAGTTATTGTAACTTTTTACAATACGTCAAGACTAATAAAAGACCCAACCACATGAACAGGAGCAGCTTTATGGGCCCGTAGAGACTATTTCTTGACTTATTTGCTTGATCTCCTGCAAGCCAGCCTCTCTTTTCTGTCTTTGATGGTACTTTAATCCTCTCACCTTTTTTTGCCAGACCATGTTTAATCATAACCCATCAATGAGAACATTTGAAAAGCTTGTCCTCAGTCAGTGATTCAGTGCTGAGCATTGTGGATACTGGCAGCAATGTTCAAACATGCAGGATGAAAGCGGTTCTGGGTGGTACCTGCTGGCAAGGGTTAAATTGTACTGATGGGAGGGAAGTAAGAGACCATCAAGGGCATGTCCTGTAACTGGAACTGAATACCTGGCCTGAAATATCTCCTTTGAGATACTGGTGCTGATGCTGTGTAGATGAGACTGATGAATCTCTGAGCACTTTCCCTAATAATTACTACATACTAAACCAAACTTCCCAGTCTCAATGCACTGGCCTTACCCCTCTCCATGTATATGCTTTCTCCCAGCTCCTCCTGTTTAATCCACTTGATTATTTTTTTCTTCACCCTCCTGCCCTATATACTGTGTCTCATCTTCCCCCATCCCCACCATCCTTCCCCTTTCCTTCACACTCTGATCCTGTAACGTGTGGCTGTCCCTTCTCTGATGTTGATCCCTCTTTGTCTTCATTCATTCTTGTCTTCCCTCCCTCCCACATCCTTTCTCCAATCTGTTCAAGGCTTCATTCCCGTTGCAGACACTATTTCAGCTCTGGAACAGCACATGACACTCCTGGCAGTCATTTTGAGCTTGGCTCCAGTCCTCAAGTTGTCTAAGGCTCTTCTGAGAATGATGAGAAACTGCTGTGTGCCTTCAAAGTCACAGCTAATTGCATTAGCTCCAGATCACGTAACTCCTGTAGATGACAGCTGCCAAATTTAGGAGTACTAGTGAGGTCTTATAGAAGATGATGGGGAAGATGTGCTGGATTCAGCATAAAGGAAATCCTGGGTGTTGTCAAAGGCATTGGTGGTTGGTTCTTCTGTTCTTCTGTTTTTTTTCAAGGTGGTTATTCTCTCTTATTCTGTCTATAGTGGGGGCTGGCTGTATTATCAGCCCATTCTCAAGCCCAGCATTTCCCATCCTCCCTACTGAAATTCAGGGTACGTAGCAATATCAGTCTAAACTAAGTTTTTCAGAGCAGAGCGCACTTAATTCTTTCACATGGACCCAATCTCAGTCTCTCTGGTGCATGGATGAAGAATGTGCCTCTGTATGGTCTCAGTGTGTCGTGGTGGAGGCTCACGACCACCCCTAGAAGGGCTTCCTGATGGCTGTCACAAGGGGTTGTGGAGTACCTGCTGTACCTGTGCATAAATACAGTGCCCTTGAGCTAAAAACACCAGGGCAGAGGGACAGCATGGAGGCTGCATGGCTTGTGTTGCTTCACGCTGTTCTCAAACCTGCTTCATCTCACAGTGCAGACTTATCTCAGTGTTTCTGTTCTTCTTCTCCCTGTTTTCCTAGTGGTCTTTGAAAACAAATCATAGTTTCCAAACTATCTCAAAACCCCAAACACTAGGTGTCAGAGGCATCCTGGTGTTAAATATTGACACTGAGAGCCTGCTTCGCTCATCTCTGTCCCAGTTCTTTTACATTCCTGGCTTTGCAGAACTTGGGAGAAATAGGGTGAAATTCATCCACCTGCACCAAAACCTCGAGGTGGTTTGGACTAATACCATTTCTCTCTCCCTGTTTTCTTGACACTGAAGCCGTAGCCGGGAGGGTTTTTGTCTGTAGCCAGTCTCCTAAGATCAGCTGCTGTGTGGAGGATATTAACAATATCTGAACTTGAGAACACAGCATTCTCTGGGGAGGTCACACATAAGGTGGTATCCTTTTTCTTCAAGATCATTGATGATTCTTCTGTCTGGAGCATTCCTCTAATATGAGAGCAAAACAAGCATCCACAATACAACAGGAGATCTGAACTCAGTTCTTGCAGTGCTGAAATAAAGTCTATGATCACCCAGTCCCTGTAGCTAGAGGGCAAGAATGTCACAGCTGGAGTGATCAGGAATAAGACAGGATTGTATCTTATGAGATCTGTTTCAGTTTATCTCCGTACCAGATATGAATTCACACCCAAGTGTCACAAAATCCTGTGGTTTAATTTGGGCACAGAAGAGACATGAATATTAAGAGACAAGAATTAAATATAGCTCTTGGCCATCTGATTGCATGGCTCCTATTCTTCCCTGTGCTCATATTGCTTCCTTTGGAGGAGCCCAGAAGAGTTCTCATCGCTCGTTTAGCTCTGGCCCCATGGGAGGACCCAGGAGATCTGGTCAGTCTTGTCTCCTTCCAGGTCAACTGAGGATGCTGGGTCCTGCATATCAGGGTGATTGGTGTGAATTCATGTGCTGAATGAATTTTCTGACACCTCATTTCTATTTGTCCTCTTTGGAGTCTGTCACAAAAGATTTTTTTTTCTCTACGACGCAGAACTCCTTCAGAGGATTATTTTCAGATACCACAGCTCATCTTCATTTTTACCATGAGACTGGCCTCTGAAAAGTCATCTCAGACAATTATAAATAGGAGACGATGCACTCAGTAAAAAGAGTATGGTGTTCATTAATTATTGCTGTGTATATATCAGTAGCATCTGCTGGATGGTTGCATCTGCAACCCAGGGAGATTATGGTTGAGATATTCAAACCCACCTAACAGATTTAAAAGAAACAGAAAAAAAAAACAACCAAGCAAACCCCTCCTGCTAGCTTGAAGGAAAATTATTTTAAATCCCCTAATCGGCTCTGAGATGAACCTCTAAGCAACATGATCAAGGTCACATGGGGAACCTGTCATAAGGGGGAGGTGTGGGCTAACCTTGATCTGTGAGGCCCCAACCCTACAGCATCCTCTCTTCACCTGGCTTAGGGAACAGGTAATCCCTCTCAGCAGTTCTCTCCCCAGTTGGGGAGGGACCATACTTGTCCTCCCAGCAGTCTACAGGGCCATCCCCTTGATGGAAATCATCATCCATTTGTGGTCCAGATGAGAGAAAGAAAAAGAAAAAAAAAGAGACTCCAGAAGACTAATCTAAAGAAGGTGGATGTAAAAAACTTTGCTTAGTTCTCCATGTAGAAGGTGGGAAAAAAGGCAGTGACAGCCCTGTCTGGATGGAACTGTTCGTTCCACTGTGACGCCTCCCGCGTTTTCCAGCCAGACGGCTCGAGTCCATGTTAATCTCCCTTCCATGCATAAGCCTTTCCAAATCCCTTGGTTCTCAATCACCCTGGGTGGTGAGTGATCACCCTTGTTAGAGAAGGAAGAGCTGAGGTGCAAGTCTCACGGGGTGCAGACGCGAACACTTTGATGGGTTTTCCCTGTTTTTGCTGCTGAGCACTCACACCCAGGGCTCTCTGGTCAATAATTGTAGGCACAGTTGCTGCTGCGAGGTATAAGTTACTGATTTTCTTTATGCAGAGAGGAACAGGGATATAAATAGCCCAATAGATACAGTTGTGGAAACCAAGCTCTGGCTCTGGATTGTGTTTACATTCGGGGCAGGAGATGGGGATGCTTGGAGGGAGGCATTTCGAAGGTGACTCCCAGTTCTCCTGATGACTAATAGCTGCAAACTGATACAGCAGATTCTTTCCAGCATGAAGCGGACTGAGGGATGTCAGTGGTGCTCAGAGGTGATGTGAGGGCATTCCATGCCAGGGGCTTTTCAGTCAGTGCCTACTGTACTGTCACGTGGAGACAGAGCTGTAAGCATCTCTATCAGGTGCTGGGAGGTGAAGCTTGTGCACTAGGTGCTGCCACGGTCTCTTGGTTTGTGGGGAAGGTCAGTCAGTGTAGTTTAGTCTGTGTTAATACTCTGTAGATATAAGGGACTCTGTTTACTGTATCCCTTTTTTCTCAAGGGTGCTCATGAGTGTTTGAGAAGTGCCATGAGATCCTTTTGTACGGAGTGAATCCTCCCAAGCTGGCACTGCCAGATGAGTCGTAAACAGTGAGAGCTGAAAAATTAGTTTATAAGGGAGAGATTTTGAACACAGCTTTCGGGAGGGGAGCTATGATGTGGCTTTGAGCCATGACGGGCAAATCTCAGAGGGTTCATTACGCTTTCAAGACTCAGCTCTTCTCTGGTGACACACAAGCCTTTGGGATATTTGCTGAGGAACTGAATGAGTCCAGTTTGCCTCTGAGATTTTTTTTGGTCTCCCATTGAGACAGATTTCACATCTGAAAAGCCTTTCTCATGTGCTCAGATGGCTCAACTTCTGGTTGATCTGGGGCTATGAAGAAACTGTGAAAGGAAAGCAAGTTAATAATGGATCAATTTAGAAACAGTCTTGGATTGAAGGGGCAGCGTTGTGGAGAGGGAAAGCTCAGTTTGCTTTTTGGGTCAGCTCTGATTTTACTTGTCATTGTCTGGGCTCGGGCAGCCTCTGTAAAGACATCACTGTCTTAGTCTGGATGTGACTTGTTGATATCTTGTGTCTTCCCGTGCCATCTGGACCACGTTTAGCTGAATATCTCCAGGGGTTTGCAGCGAGCTCGAGATTGGTTGGGCAAAGCTTCAGAGAAATCACATCTTGGTCTTTGATGAGCTGTGCTCAGAAAGGAAATCCCACAGCTTGCAAAACCCCAATACCTTTTGAGGGTGCCACAGTTGTATCATGTGGGCAAGCTGGCAGAGAGGACTAGTATGCCCTGAATCTGCCCGGCCAATCTCTCCGAGTATGTGGAGCATCTCACATTCACAGAGGAGGGGAGACATTTAAAAAAGGATAGACCAAAAAAATTTGAATGTTGCTGAGTGGGAAGTATAAAGCCTGGACCAGGAATGGATCGGGATTATGTGTTTTCTGTTGTGAGCTGAACTGGGATTTAGACTCACATGAACTTTGGAGAAGTCATAAGCAAAATATAGAGCCTTGCCTAAGCTCAAAGCCTGCCCTTGCTGTCTGTAGGAAGCTGCATCCAGGCTGGAGCAGAGCTAATACTTACCTGACAGCCCTGAAGTCTAGGATATAATACAGATACAGGTTTATGCTTCTCATCCCTAATTCCTCAATGGAGAAAAGACCCAAGCTTTGGAGAGACAACAGGCTGTGAATCCTGAATTTCACTATCCATTCTCTATTCTTGGTTTGAGTCTTTGCTTCTTTTTTTTTTTCTGGGCTCCCTTTCCTGCCTCACTCTAGACAGAGCCACAGAGATTTCACTGAGCACAGTGGCTGTTTCACAATAAATAAAAAAATTAAAAAACTCTCTCATTTCACTGCTGTTGCAGAACTAAAGCTCGGGAGTGGCCGGGCTAGACTGGGCTCACATCTGGAATAGGAGCCAGGCTGGAGGGAACACCATCCTTTTCTTGCTCCTGCAGGCTTCCTTGCTGACCTGGATCCGACTCTTCCCTCCCTTCTGCTGTTTTTCTGATTGCCCTCTTCTCTCTTCCTATGAGAAATTTAAGGGCAGATCTTTAATACGCAGCATCACTGGCTGTTGGCTTCCTTAAAGCCTGGGAAGGTGGTTGGGACAGTGAATCTTCCCTAATTTCTTGTGGGCATCCTTTGTGTAGATGGGCCATCTATTCCTGCAGAACCTGCCATGTCTGCAGTCCTGCCTTTGGCTTGCAGTCAGCATTGGCTCTTCTCCAAAGACTCACACCAGGTCCAGCATCACTGGGACAAACTGCCAGAAACAATCCTCAGATCTCTCTGGTCTTAAGTTAATTCAGTGCTCTCAACGGATTAATTTCAGGGCTAAAGACAGATACGGAGAGCCGTAATTACCTCTCTCCCACACGTATCTGTTCCCTGAGCCTGCACGTGATTTTGGCTTTGCAGAAAGTTTCTCAGTGGCTAAACGCCTGCTGTGCTGCCTAATGAATTTAAAAAAAAAAAAAAAGGAAAAAAAGACAAAAGGAAAAAGCAAGAAAGAAAAAAGGGGAAAAGAAAAATGGAAAAAAAGAAAAAAAAAGGGAAAAAATAGGAAAAAAAAAAAGAAAAAAAAAGAAAAAAAGAAAGGTTCAGGGCACACTGTACAGACAAATAATGAATCCAAATGAGGAGAGAACCTGAACCTAGACCTCCATCTAGAAATCACACCATAAAAACCCATTCCAGCTTGCTTATTTGTGTACCTGAACCCTCTGTAACAAGCAGTTTAGATATTAATTTGGAGTATCCACACACAATTTGGGTGCCCCGGTCTGAGTCTTGAACTATGGAGAGAAACTCAAGGAGACCTGATGGTCTGAAGAGCTCCCAGGGTGAAGGGGACAAGGAGTCTCCCAGCTCCTGCTTCCCCTTAACTTACCTCTGGGAAAAACACCCTGCTTTGCTTTGCCAAACACCCTGTGGTCTGAATTCCTCTGCTTGGATTGGGTTGGGGGTACCAATGTCCCTGTAAAATTGTGGTGCATCCCCTGGTGCATGGCCAGGTGGCCCCACCGGGCTGTCTCCAGGCTGCTTGGAAAGCAAAGTGCTGTTGCAAGTGACTCTCCTTCCAGGCACACATGCAGGCGGCTGTTTTTAGAAGCAAGCAGATGATGTGCTAATTAGAAACAGGGCACGAGCCATCCGGGTTGGTTTCAAGTGTCTCTCCTTTTATCAAGACTCAGAGGGTAAGGGAGCTCCCTGTCTGGGGAACAGAGCGTCTCCCTTTGTTGGGAGGAACAAAAGTCCCACAGATAGAGCTGGGAAAAGAGCACTGGGTCTGGAGGCAAATAAAGGCCACATCAGATTTATCAGCTCTGCGGGAGGAGGAGGAGGAGGAGGAGAAAGCCAGAGTTAAGACTTTGGGGTTTGTGGTGTAACCCAGGGGGTAGTGAGAGTACCAGGTTGCACCATTGGACTTGATTCTTTACATCAGGGCAGGAAACTTTCTGCCCTTGGACCAAACAAGTTGGATGCTTTTGTTTGGTGGATGGTTTAGTGATGGGTTTGGTAGTGTTGGGTCAATGATCTTTTCCAACCTAAATGATTTTATGATTCTATTCTATAATTCCTAGGAGACAGCACAGTGTCGAGCATTAGCGGGTGGTGCTGGGGTGTTCGTGAATGTAAGGTTTGCCAAAGCTGTTATTCCATTCTCAGGAAGGGGAAAGGCTTCCTGTGTCTGTTTTACATCTCTGTTTTGGCTGTTGAGTTTGTCTCTGACCTCCTGAATTGCTGATGCTACCCAAAGGCAAAGCACAGAATAAGGCAGTGTATGGAGGGGGTACAGACTTACCCCAAATTTTAAGCCTCGATCCTGTTAGTGGCTCCACTCTCACTCCTACTTTGCTTTACATGTTCTGCGGACTTCTGCAAGCTTCCTTTCAAAGCCATTATCCTGGTGCCTCTCCTAAATTGTATCATGTAGAAACAGCCCATCTGGGGAATCCCGGCGTATCACGAAAGGAGGAGGAAAGATTTTCTCTGGTTCTTGCAATTTTCAGTTGTCTGTCAGCACAGGGGAGTCAAAAACTCTTTGTGGGCTTTGTCTACAGCCCTTTGAAGTCAGTGGGAAACTCCTGTTACTTCGTGAGGCTCCAGGCAATATGCAAAGTAATTTTCTTGCAGCAACATTGGGTGAATTCTATTCATCTAAGCATCCCCTCCTCCTGCAAAGGCCAGCATCCACCTATTGCTCCCTCCTTCTCCTCCAGTGCCTTTCCCTCTCTCTCTTGCATATTGGCCACGTGAGTCCTATCAAAGCCTCAAATTTCCAAACACATGATTGTAAACCTTGTGGTTGATAAGAAATGTGAAAACAACGGGAAAGAAATTCAGCCCAGGTCTTCTCAGTGAAGGGTTTGGCACCTGCGTGAGGAAAGGTTGGTGGTTCCCATGGGCTGCTCTGGCCAGCAGGGAAGGGGAACAGAAAGCCACTGGGGATTGAACAGGGCTGTCCACCTTTCACAGTGTGAATTCACGCAGAGGCCCTTGATTTACCGTATTCCTGATAAAAAAGGCAATTAAATTTCCACGATGGACACAGGTAGGTGAGTGATGAGTAGGGAATGCAGCTTTCCCTTTGCAGCCCAGACCATCAAGCTGGTACCTTTCACAGCTCCTTGTTTGCCTTTGCCCTGAAACATGGAGCTGCACTAACTCTATCTGCTCCCCTTCAGGAGGGTCACTTGCTCCATCCACTCTCCTCTCTCCAGTGAACCACACACCCCCTCTTGCCTCCTTGCTTTACCCCATTGCTCTTTGGGGTAATTATTTTTCTCTCACTCTGATAGCTGTGAGGTTTCTTGCTGGAGAGGATAATAAGTACGTCTGCGTTTTCAAAAGAAAACCCAAACTCAACACAAAAACAACCCAACCAAAAAAAAAAAAAAAAAAAAGAAAGCATCCAAAGGATATAAAACTAGAAATGTGTATTGGAGAAAAGTGAATGAAAGTTTTCCATGCAGAGCAGCAAAGAGCTCAGCAGCCTTCACTCTGCCAGTGTAATCAGAAAAGCATTTCTTTTTTTTTTTTTTTATAAGAGAGTGCATATCAGCACTTAAAAAGGGAAAATAAATTATGAGGAGTGTAGCTGGAGGCAGGAATCATCTTCTAGCAAAGGGGAATGCAGCTCCATTTAGTTAATATGTTTTCACGAAGCGGGTGTGCTTGAGCTTTTTATATGAGCTCCTAAGCTGACTGACACTGTTTGCAGGGAGTTTCTAGAGGTGGTACCACAGAGAGCTAGTCACTTGGAGAGCAGGTGTTATTTCTAAAACAAAGATTATGGTTTATGGAGTTGCAATTACAGAGTTCTTTCCAGCAATGTTATTGCTACTGCTGTTGGCTTCTGCATTCAGGCAATGTTTGGGTTTCATTTCGAAGGAGAAATTGATGATGCAGTTATTATCCCTTTGATGAAATCCCACTCTTGTATAAAGGATGCGTAAAGTTCTTTCCCTGAATATATCTGGCGATCAAACAAGGGGAGTAAACTTGCTTGTGGTTCCTTTTTCTAGTTAGCACTTTGGCTAAAAAACTTTCCCTCCATCCTTCCAGCTGCCTACAGGGACCCCAGCCTGGTTTCTTTGTGTTTGTCTCTGGAGTTTCATCAAATCCCCAGAGTTTGAATCCACGTGCCTTGCAAGAGGGTTGTGCCCCTGGGGCTCCTATTCCTGATTGACACTGCACATGGACTTCATTTTGGGCAATGCCTTCTACTGCTGCTTCTCTTTTCCTCCCCTGCCTGGGTCCTGAGCAGAGAGCAGTCCTCAGGCTTGCCAAATTTAATGAGGTTTCACTCAGCCCTCAGCGCGTGATTATTTATAGAGGCTTCCAGGAGGAGAATGCATAACTGATGTTCACCAGACCAGATGTTCTTCCGAGAGGTTCATTTTATGCAGAGAGTGTCTAAAATATGTTACTTTGAGGGAGATTTCAGGGCAGGTATTGTTTTTTTTATGGACCCAATCCTGCTGTCTCCATTTTAGAGTAGCTTCATGCTTGCTGGTCAGCTTGTGGTCTGGGGAGGGAAGGAAAATGCAGTTGGGCTTTGGTGTTTCGAAACTGCAGCTATTTGGAGAAAAAAAATCTGATTCTTCATGATTCTAAGTTTTTAGCCCACATGGGAGTCATTGCATCCCACTGGGGTTTGGCAATGCACGGCCAGGGAGTAGAAGGCCAGGAGAAATAGGTAATAACCCTGTCAGTGCTTCCTGCTGAGAGCTTTGAGGAAAGAGCATTTAGGCAGGTTCCTCATCTAGTTTGCTTGAAAAACCAAGTTTCTAAAACTGGAGCTTAAAGTATACTGTGAATACTCAGGGAAGGACTTCTCTTGCCTGGCTGTGCTGCCACTGCAGGAGCTCTGCTCCTGGCAGTCAAATCCCCACAGCCTCCAGGAGTTTTGCCAGTTGTAGTCTTCTCTTGCTTAATAGAGACCTGAAGGTGCCTGAGAAGCCGTAAGCAAAGCCCAGTTCCTAATGGTCGATCATATTAGGAACACAGTTCCAGTTCAGCAGCACCAAACCTTTTACGAATGATAATGGAGCTTCCCGATGCGTTCGACTGGAAAAGTAGAAACCAGATTGAAATAAAGATGCTACCTGCCTCTGCCAGGCTCGGCGAGTTGGTTCGCTGCATTATGCACAGGGGCACACAGCCTATCTCAAATGCATCTGGCCTCTGCTGCTGTTGTTACTCCATCGGAGCATGTCTGGCCAGAGATTAAATAGCTGGATAGTGGGCTGGTGCATTATGCTGCCTTCTAACTCCTACAGCTGACAGGCTGTTTCTGAGCCTTAAGCAGGTCAAAAGGAAAGAAAAGTTGCTTTTTTTGGTGTGTGTTCTTAACCCATGGGTGAAGTTCAGATACATAGAATCATAGAATGGTTAGAGTTGGAAGGGACCTTAAACATCATCAAGTTCCAACGCCCCTTCCCTGGGCAGGGACACCTCCCACCACACCAGGTTGCTCAAAACACCATCCAACCTGGCCTTGATGACTTCCAAGGATGAGGCATCCACAACTTCTCTGGGCAACCTGTTCCAGTGTCTCACCACCCTCATTGTAAAAAAATTTCTTTCTAGTATCTAATCTGTATCTCCCCTCTTCCAATTTAAACCCATTATCCCTTGTCCTGTCACTGCACTTCCTGACAAAGAGTCCCTCTCCAGCTCTCCTGTAGCTCCCTTCAGATACTGAAAGGCCATTATAAGGTCTCCCTGGATTCTTCTCTTTTCCTGGCTGAAAAACCCCAGCTCCCTCAGCCTGTCTTCATAGGAGAGGTGGTCCATCCCTCTAATCATCTTCATGGCCCTCCACTGGACCCGTTCCAACAGATCCATGTCCTTTCTATGTTGAGAACTCCAGAGCTGGACACAGTGCCCCAGGTGGGGTCTCACAAGCACAGAGTAGAGGGGTAGAATCACATCACATACTCAAACTGGCTTCTTCATTTGACTGCAGTGGAATCAAGTGTGCAAGAGAAAGCCAAAACTGTCCACGTACATAAGCACAGAATCAGACTCTGGGTCTTTCCTCTAGGTTTTTGTAAGAGCCAGTCAAGCATCATCTGTCCAAAATAGCTCTGTTCCGTATTATTATTGTTGTTGTTTTTAGCACAAAGCCAGCTTTTTTTACTGAATGGTTTTTATTTTCAAAAGAATGTGGGCTATGGGGACAAGGGGTTGGACTAGATGACATTTAAAGGTCCCTTTCAATGCAAAGTATTCTATGATTCTGTGAATTATTCTGTGCAGAAATTTCTGATCTTTTTATCAAAAGTAATAAAGAAAGGAACAAAAGAAGAAGGAGAAGAATATTGAAAAAGAAAAGATAACAGTTGACAATGGTGATTGCCGTGTTTTGGTTGTGTTCTCCCTTAGTCCAGGAGCAATCCCTGATAAACTCTCCATTTGCCAGAGAATGACATGATGCACTATTTCCTACCATCCACTGTGATGTATCATGAGGGATAGTGTTAATCTGGAGACCTTAGCCTGCACAGAGGCATGGAAACGAAGGACATCTGAAATTGCAGCTTTAAATGAGCCACCTTAGTCACATGCCTGGATAATAGAGAAATATTTTGTTTGGGGGATTTCTCTGGACATTTGCCTCCCTTGCCATATCCCTAGCTTGCTGTAGCTAAAACCTGTTCTTGCTGGGTGTTTTCGCTTCCCTCTGCTTCCTGTTACTCCCTTGTAAAAATTGCAGTGCCCTGGGACAGGCCCCATGAAGCCTAGATTGTCTCTGAAAACCTCATGAAGGCTCCACAGGGCTCACTCATCCCCCATCTCTGCAGTCCGTGGAAAGGAAAGGGAATTTCTAACAGTAAACTGTCTCATCCCAGGGTCAGCACCTAAAAGAGTTCAGGAGGATAGTGCCCAGAGATTGCCCATTGCTCTGTTTCTTGTTGAGGGAGCTGAGGGCGACCAGCTCAGGCAAAGAGGTGCATGGTGGAGTTTGTGTTTAGTGTTGCTAGACATAGTTAAGATGTCTGATGGGGTCACTGAGGGTTTTGGGACCAGTTGGGTTTGGGACCATGCTTTTACTTGCTCGTAAGCAGACCACCGGGCAGAGTAGAGAACGAACAAGCCTCATGCTTTTGTAATGGTGACCCAAGGCGAGAGGACAATTTCCATTGACCCACCTGATGCACAGCTCCATTTCCCTTTCCCCTTCTGGCTCCACAATCCCAAGCTGAGCTCCTATCCTAAACTTCAGAGCCCCTGAGACAGGATTTGCACCCAGAAATAAGGCAGACCCTGATATCGTCAAGGCTTTAGTGCTGGATTGAGATGTTTTTTCTCTGATTGCCTTGCAGTCTGCATTCAGCCCTTCTGCCAGCCTAAAAAGACTTATATCCTCTGTGCCCTGGTGACCTGGCCTCAGCACCTTTGCTGCAAAAAGCTGGCCAAGTATTGATTGGGAACATGATGAGGACACTTTCCTGCCTGTCCCTCCGAGTGCACGACACGTACACCAACACACATTGACATGCAAGATTTCCATTTCTGGTCTTAACCTAGGCATTTACAATTCCTGTCGCGCTCCTTGTGCTTTCTTCTTAAAGAAGGCAAATAAAAGTGTGAATAATCAATTTCCTAACTGGAATTAAAAATGGCTCCAGTTAAAATAAGAGAAAGCGTGAACCAGCATGTAAAGTAGGATAGAGAGGTTATCTGAGCTCCGATTAGTATCCTGCTCATGTAGGAGAACAATTAACGTGTGCATGAGAACGATTAAGCAGAAAGTAAATTACATGAAACGCACCCATTCAGCGAGGCAGGCCGGCTTGTGGACAGAGCTGGTGGGATTGCTTTTATGGCTCCGCTGAAACAGGGCAATGACCACCAGGAAGGATGTGGTTTCTCTGTTTGCTCAGAGCTACAGGCTAAAATGAAATGATAGAGACCCAGTCTCCTCTTGGGCAGTTGTCAGAGGTCAAGCTGTTCAGTCCAAATAAAGAAAGAATTGGGAACGGGTTCAATGAGCTCTTTAAAGGAGGCTCGAAGTCCTCTTGCTTCACAGGAGCTCACGTGGAACATGATGTGGCTGCTAGACCAGGAGCTGGGAATGGGATTTTGTGGCTTGTGTGACTCACTATGGATGTTTCCAGGGGCAAATCTTTCCCTTTTATTCCTCTCCTGGGTAGGGCAATGAGGATAATGGCTCCTTCTCAGCCTGGGATGCTCTTTGAAATATTCTGTAAAAACTACTAGACAAATGGGAAGCATTATGGAAGCTTTGGCTAACCAGCTTGTCTTGGGAACTTGAGGGATGAAGGAGGCTGGGTGTTCCCAAACCCTATCTATAGCTATTGCTTCTGTGGGTAGTGAGCCCTGGGCTGGTAAGACAGGACGTGAGAGCTGTGGGCTGCAAAGTTGACAATTTGAGGAAGGATAAGTCCAATGGCAGAAGAGAAGACAGTGCAACAGGAGGTGTTTGGCTGCTTCTCCATGTGGAAGTTTTCCAAGATCTCTCTAGTGAGACTAGGTAATGGATTTTGAAGGTGATCTCAAATGTAAGAGCAACTCTGCTCATTAAAGTCTCCATAGCCAGTCTAGCAAATCACAGCAGACGCTTTCCAGGAGTTTTGACAACAGACATCAACCATCAACAAAGATAAAATAAGGACAAGTCAAAGGCTAGTATTGATTCTAGGAGCCTTCGAATTAAATCCTTGCTGGCCCACTCAGCATGTGGAGCTCAGGCCAGTTTCAAAATACCTGTTCTTTGTGACTGTAAAGCTCAGTGATATGTATCTATTTAAAAAAAAAAAAGAAAAAGAAAAAGAAAAAAAAAAGAAAAAATAGATCAACTTTTTCTGTAATCGATAAACAGAGAAAGGGCAATAGAAACAAAGGGGTATTGGGAGAAGTGTGTGTGTAGGTGGAGCCACGGATATTTGTCATGAAAGAGGCTAATAAATGAAGAATGAAGATGAGATCTTTTTTAGTAAAGAAACATTAAGAAGCAATAATAAGTAAGAGCCTAATTCTTAAGTGCAAAAGTTCTCCTAACGAGGACTTTGTGTGCAGTGAAATATATCTTTAAGGCAAAAAACTACTAAATTTGGCATGATTTAAAGAAAAGCCATGATTTTATAAAATCTCCCAAAGTCTCCCCACCCTCTTTTTTCTTTTTTCTTATTTGGAATTAAAATGTTCCTCTGCAGGTCTGGAAAACTCTCACAAAAGTACAGCTCAGATCTATCAGAATAAGATCCTGCAACCAGCTGATATTGGCCAGCCTCGACTTACTGCCCCTGCAGGACTAAGTGCAGAAAGTAACTCAATTCCAGCACTGCAGATAGGGTATATTCAGATGCAAACCCTGCAATTTCACAGCATGCTTATTTGCAACATTCTTGGTATTTATGGCTCATTAGAATGTGATTTGGAGAGTGTCTTTTCCAGGGGATGTCCTCATCCATGGGTTTAACATGGACTGTGTGTTCCTAGTCTCTGGAATAGAAATGTGCCCTTTTCTTCCTCCCAGGAATTGGTTTATCTCCTTTTCTTTTGCTGCATGTGAGCTCTGTATGCAGCCTCTGCTCATATTCTGTTGTGAGGGGTTGCTAGATGATTGGTCTCACATGGAAGGCTTTTATAATAATTTTATATGGGGTCAAATGGCAACGAGGAAGGCTGTGGACCATCAAACTCAGGCCTTATGTAGTGACCTCTGTAATAAAACTCCACCATTTCCCTTCTGAGAATCCCAGGGGAAGAGGAGGAAGAAATGAAGAAAGAAAGAAACAAGAAAGAAAAAAAAAGAAACCAGAAAGAGCTCTTTCAAAATTCATGAGAGAGGAAAGTGAGGTTTTGTTGACATTCATGTTTGATGAAGAGCAAGCATGCAGGCTGGACGAGTTACTCTGTAAGCAAACACTGCTCTAGGCTCTATTCCACTCTTCCTGCTCAAATCCAAGTGATATAATTAGCTCCTGGAAACTTCAAAGCGTGGGGTGCAATAGCAGCAGCAGGAGAGGTGAGATTCCTGTTTACCAGGTGGGCAGCATTAGGCTTTGGGGAGAAATCTTAGATGGCAGTGGAAGAATAGTGTCTTGGTGTGGCACTGTGCTTTGTGGGTGGGAGAGGAAGGGGGGGTAACGTTAGGTCTGTGCGACCTGCTGCAGAATCAGAGAGCGGAAAGGAGTTGATTTCATCCTTTGCTATTCCCCTCTGAAGAATGAAAGGGCAAGGGATGTTAAGTAGAGTCCATTGAATTAGATTAAGGGAGATTAGCTCTTACGCCGTTGCTAGACTGGGAGATCAGTTGACCAGTTTTTACTAATTTTCTCTCTTGGGGTTCAGCGTTATCTGAGATTGATCAAAACCCTTGGAGCATTGTCTGGAAGGCAACTGCCTCCCGGGCCTCAGGTCTAACCAATGTAATTCTGAGTCTTGATGAGCTGCGTCTTGCTCAACACCCCTTCGGTTACAAAGCCTGTGTTCACTTGACACGGCTTGAAAGGTTCTTATTCAAAAAGACTTTCTTCCTTCCAGATGTGTTTTGAAACCAGAGCAAAAGTCTGAATGAGTTGTTTCAGCAGGTTGATGTGTGTCCGGGTGGGCTTGGGATACCCCATTGTGTCTATTGATCAAAGAAATTGAAAAAGGGATTTTAAGATTCTCTTTGTCTGAGAATTTTTTTTATTTTTCATTTTTTTTTTTAAATCAGGGCAATAGAAAATAGTTCTCTTTAATCATTTTCTTAGCTGTTCACACATGAAGGTTCTTCCGGAGTATAACAGACTGTGAATTTAAAGGGAGTGAGTTTTTCCAGAAGACAAGTCCTTAGGGAGGAAATGTTTCCACTGTTTTAATATAAGAGGATGAGCCCCTGGTTAATGCTTTGGGCTGCAATTTAGGAGATCAAGGTGCAATTCCCAGCTCTGATGTTAAATACGCATAGCTTTTGATATGTCCCCAAAGATCCTGTCTGCTGCTGACCAGGACCATTTACAGAAGCGCAATATGGGTGTAAATTAGCTCAAACCAGAGGGTTTCTGTTTTACAATAATTATTGCAGCTCTGTGAGGAGCAGGGTGAGTGCATTGGGCTTTCTCTCTTGAGACAGTTGTCCCCTATCTGTGACATGAGATAGTCCTTCCCTCTTTGCACCTTTGCCCACTCGTTATCTTCAAAACACTGAGAGATATATGGCAGCCGCAGTTGCTGATTAAGGCAGTGGTTCTGCTTTTGGGAATTACTGAGGGAAAGTGTTCCAGGCTGCTTTCTTCTGCACCATCTAAGCTCCCCTTCTTGCAGTTGCATGGCCTGTCACACTGATGGAGGTGGTGCTTTTCTCCAGGACAGGAGGGAGGCTCAGGAGCAAACCTCTGGAGATAGGATGCTTTCAAGTTGGCCTTGCTACTGAAGGAAGCACTGGGGAAAACACACCTTTTAGAATCATAGAATCATTTTGGTTGGAAAAGACCCTTAGGATCATTGAGTCCAACCATCTACCCTACTCTACAAAGTTCTCCCCTACACCATATCCCCCAACACCACATCTAAACGATTCTTAAACACATCCAGGGATGGGGACTCAACCATCTCCCTGAACAGCCTGTTTCAATGCCTGACCACTCTTTCTGTGAAAAATTCTTTCCTAATGTTTAGTCTAAACCTACCCTGTTGGAGCTTGACCTGCTCCCTCCACAAGCCTCAAAACTGTATTCAAAAAGCAGGAAAACAAGACCTTTTGAGTCCTCTGCCACAGACCCTGGCACTTAACCCTTCCCTGACTCAACTTCCCCACCTTCACATGCAGGACAAGGTCTCACTGGTTTTTAAGAGAAGGCTGAAGTTCCTTCAAGTTTGTCAGATGGGACACAACTGAGTGCTACAGATTTCTCACGTTCCTTTGCAGCCTAAACCAACCCGCTTAGGTGTTTCCTTGGTGCCCATACTCATCAACCTGGTCCGAATGATTTCACGCAAACCTCCCTGGATACACAGCCTGGGATCCATGTGGGTTCCTTTCCCACATAGCAATCTCTCCTGGTCTGCAAGCAGTGAAGGGGGGTATTTTTACATTGACAGGAATGAGAGGTCAATAGAGATCCAGGAAGTCCTGCCAGTTAATCCTGGTCATCTCTGACTGTGAGATCCTATATTTGGAAGCTTGCAGCCACAGGCAGAAATTGCGGAATCGATGCTCAGCAGGGCACCACAGATCCATTATGTCTTGTTTAACTGCCCCCTACGTTCTCCCTTCTGCAGCAACCACCTGACTGATGCCTTCTGGAAAGGCACGGAGAAATAGCACAGGGGCAGGGAATGTTGCAAATAAAATAAGAAGTTGGCTGGACTGATTTCTACAACCAGAACAAAGAATTTGCTTTGGTGCTGCATCAGCTCTGGAAATGCCTCTTGATGAGCTGCTCTTAGGAACACACAATGTAATGGTGTACCTCTTTAATTAAAAAAAAAAACAAAAAGCAAAGCAAAAAAGAAGCCACCCCAATGCTCTTGAGTGGTGGTGTTGCAAAGAATGTTTCTTTATATTGAAATACATCCCATTTCAGGAATATCTCTTTCTTAAAGATGTGGTGACTGATGCTGTGTGACAGAGGATCACCCTTGGAACTATAAGTGAAGTCCACTTATGGAATTGTATGTGACAACAAAAATGAATTCGTCAGGACCAGTGATCCTAATGAACGTGATATCCCTATCCTAATGAAAACCTTAAGGAGTTCTGCAGGGAATAGAGCTGGAGTGATTTTCAAAAACAGACACCCTTGCAAAACAAAAAATAATTTAAAAAACCCAAGCAAATCACACAAATCAATCATGTGCAAAGTCTTCGAACACTTTTCCTTTATTTATTTATTTATTTATTTTAATTCCTTTGTTACTTCCAACAAAGGAAAGTGAGTGTTGATTACATTCTCCCCCTCTCCCCCCACCCCTTCTCGGCTGCATGCATGTCTCTTTGATTTGGGTTGGCTGGATGGATCATTAATTGACTATAGTAAGGTCTTTTCAGATCTTGGAAAAGGAAAAAAAAAAAAAAAAGAAAAAAAAGGAAGCATTTTCTACTGCTGTTTATATTCCCCCATCCAGGGCTCAACAATCCACCCCGTCTGTTCCATAGGGCTCAGACCACCTGAGTCTAAGTTTAGATCATATCCTGCTACATTAAACTCCACACATATTACGTTGGCCACATGGGAAAATTTAAGGAAAATGAGATTTTATTAAAACCAGGAGACCGCCTGACTGCAGAGGGATATAATAACAGTGTTATGAGGTTCTTATCTCACATGAAAGTTTCACGTTTCCCTGGTTTCCTTTCCTTTATGCTACTGTGGCTTCCCCCTCCTTTAATTCCATATGGGTGTCTAGTTATTTAATGCAATGGCTAAGAAGACAACACAGTAACAAAATAGTCTAAAATATTTTTTTGTTTAATGAAGACCCCATAGACTTCTTAAGTTAGCACAATGGCATCAAAAATTCCCTTCTTCATCCCAAGTACCTGAGGGGTCATGCAGTCGTTCTTCCAAGAGATGCCATGTGGGAGAGGAAGGTGGGTTCGTACATCAAGAAGAATGGCTGATCTTGTGTGTTGTGCCTGAATTCCTTCTGCTTTCACATTTTCATATCTTTGAAGATGTTGCTCAGTACAACTTTTGGAAGTTTTGAAGGAGCCAGTGGGCACTTGGATTTCAGGGTCAACCAGGCTTGCTGTGCCCCATGGCTGGTTTGCTCTGAAAGCACAGCAGATGCCTTGCTGGTAGGCTAAGTAAGCCTCATTGAGTAAGTCTGTTGGAGCTGGTGGGGTTGTACTCTTCCTGGTGAGAGCTTTAGATTTCCACTTTTATATCTCCATGTAGTCAGACAGTCATATTCACAACTGAGCCTGTTGTTCTGCACTGGCCAAACTGCCTGCACACATCTTGAGGCAACATTTCTTGCAGGAAGTTGTTGGGAGGTCGAAGGACCTCCAACAGCCTTGGCTCTACTCAAAAAGTTGATCTCATTGCACTCCAGCAGATTTTCTTTAGCTGATCGTGTGGTGGAACACACTGGAAAGGGGGACAAAGCCAGTAGTCTGGCACTGACCTTGTCAAAATTTGCAGATGGAAGTGAAAAACCTCAATGATTCATCTTCCCAACAGCATAAGACAAACTTCCCTGGTGAACTTCCTTCCTGAAGCCTGAGGGGTTTTCTGTCTTTTATTTCCCCCACCCCTCTACACACACACTTTTATCTCCTTCACTGGTATAATTACAGAAGTCACCGAAATTCACTGAAAATCATGTCTTTGGAGACCCTTCTCGCCCTTCCCCAGAGAACATCCCTCCAGCACTTTCTATAGGCGCTCTGATCCACGCGTCACTCTGCCTCCAGTCTGTTGCTTTAATTATACTCCTGAGAGCTGCATGTTAGCAAGGAGCTCTCTGGAGACAGAGGCAGGGAAACCCCTGGCATTCCCAGATAGCATTCCAGGCAGGTGAATGCTGCAAGACGATTTGCTAATAAATACCATCGCTTCTAGCAAGGAAGATTTTCCTAGCGTTTACCGCGCTACGTCTATGCTTCTTCTTAGACCATTCCCAGGGCTTTGCCGTGGACAGATTAGATATTAGGTCTGGCATTCTGAAGAAATTATATGAAAAATAAATGTCTTTGATGAGCTTTATGTTCAAAGCAATGCACTCAGGGCAGGGAACGTGCATTGGCTTGTACAGCTTGTACAGTTATTTCTTTTTATCAGTCCAAGTCACTTTTTGCAGTCACTACTGGCATTTTGCACAGCCTGGCGAGATGATGTCCCAGGGACAGAAATGCTACTCTTTAAGGTCTTCTCTCGTCTCACCTTGAAGTTGGGGAGACTTTTTTTTTTTCTGGGTAGCCCATCTGGGGAGTCACGGGTTGCCTTCTCTGGGGACTGCCTGTTTACAGAGTAAGCAAGGTATTTAATTATGTTTCTTGCACCCTGGTGGTTTGCAGGGAATTGTAATCAAAGAGGAGGCTTAGTGGAAAGCTTAATACAGCCTGTGCAACTGATTTTTGCCCGAGGGGAAGATGAGAGTTGAAAGGAGCAGCAGTGGTCAGAAAAACAAACACACAACTGAAACTAATGAGACAGTTGCCTCTTCCTATGCTAGAGCTCCTGTAGAGACTTCAAGACTCCTTTGCATGGTCCGTAATACCTTGTTTGGTTGTAAGGCCATTTCCTTTTTTGTTCAAATTCTGACTAGAAGTGAAAATGTGGGGAGAATGTATTTCCAGGCTTTTAGGGAATCTCTGCTATTCTGAGCACACCTCCCTTGCCCTGGTCTTGTATCACTCTCCTAGGCTGCTGTTCCATGGTCCTTCTGTTTGCAAGAAAAAAACCAAGTGGATGGTGATGAGCTCTTGGTACTAGAGATGGATGCTCTGTTCTGGTGTGTTTTCTCGTTTGCATCCCTTTCTCTGTGGAGCTGGGCTAGGTCTTCCGCAGAATGTGATCCCCTGATGACAGGGTGGTAGAATCTGGGTTGCTCAGAGGTGTCCAGGGATGAAAACCAGCACGCCATCCCTGTGCACCTCAGCCGAAGCTGCATGGAGGAAGGGAGTCATCTATTCCCTGTGCCCACTTTGGGTGGGATGAGAAATCGGAGAATCAAATTGTGGCAAATGTGTACTTCAAGCAGTGGGAAAAACACCTGAGGTGGCAGCAGCGTATGGGTGATGAGCGACAGACAGGGTGGTGGGAAGCCAGGTGAAGAGTTTCTCATGATTTGGCCTGCTGTGTCCTGAGCAATGGGAGTTTAGCTGGTTTGGGCCACCAGCATACTGAACGGTTGCAAATGTCAGAGGGCTTTCTGCAAAGCAGGGCCCCCCGATGTGTCTTCTCTTTGTTCCACGTGCTCGTTTTGCAGCATAAATATGTAACAACCAAAATGCTAATGAATTCCTCCCACTGACGTCCCTCCCTCCACATACGCACGTACAAACAATTCGCAACCCACACGCAGACGTGTTGCCCAAGCATTGCATGAACCCAGCACTATCTAGGAGGGAAAAATTGCTGCATCGTAATCCAAATTTTAATAGCTCCAGTCCTTCCAGTTCCAAGCCTGACATGTACCCAGGCCCCAGTGACTCACAGTATTACCATGTGCAAGCTGTGGGCCTGCTGTGAGCACCATGGGGTAGGTTTTGGGCAGGATAATCCATGTGCCAAATCACTTACAGAAGTAAAAACCCAAGGATACCCCCTCGCCTTGTACGAGGAGGTGGTGGCTGCTGTTTCAGACCTCAGATCACATGAAGACAAACATGTCAGAGGGTTGTGGTTCTGCTGCTGAGCATTGATGGATCACGAAGGGTTGTGGGTACAACCCTAGGCAGATGCTATGAGGGGCTGTGAATAGCCTTCTGCGCTGGACCACTCTTTGTCCACTCTTTGGCCTGCAAATGCAGCAGTCGTTGATGGAAAATGTGCACATTTGGGTAAATACAAATCTTGTTCTACTACCATGGTGTTTACCTTTGCATTTATGGTTTCTCATCTTGAAATAGAAAACTCAAACTCAGGAAGGTATTAGCTAATAGCATGTGTTCACATAGCCCTCTGGATAGGCAGGTACTTGAAACTTTAAGATGCCCTTTGTATTTTCGCGTTCAATTTGTTGTTCAAAGTTGAGACAAGAGGTGGATGTACATATGGGACATGTATTTCCAGAATTAGGATTGCTGGATGGGTGGGAGGCAGAAGATAGCTATCACATATCTTGGCAGGGGAACTCTGGAAGCAGGAGAGAGAAGGAGAGACAGCAGCCACAGGAGGATGGGATTAGGATGAAGGATCACCCTCATCCTCTTATGTGTCTCATCAGTGACTCTTATCCCAGCACAGCTCTGTTGCCAGGGCAGGGAGCCCTTATCCAATGGCACATGAGTTGCAATGACTTAATGTGTTATAGATTGGACACCTTGGTAAAGCCAATCTCACATGGGGACCTACCATGCTGTCCATCACTGGGCACTACAGGGAGCAAAGAGAGGGCTTTTGAAAGCAAAAGTCTTCCTTGTTTGGTTTTTTGTTGTTTTTTTATTCAGGGTTAGGGCTAAACACTTTCAAAATTCCCACTTTTATGAGGCATGAATGTGGTTTCTGAAGGTTTAACCCAGGTTGCCCAGAGAAGCTGTGGCTGCCCCATCCCTGGAGAGGTTCAAGGCCAGGCTGGATGGGGCTCTGAGCAACCTGGTGTGGTGGGAGGTGTCCCTGTCCATGGCAGGGGGCTTGGAAACTCAATGATCTTTAAGGTCCCTTCCAACCTAAACCATTCGATCATTCTATAATTCTGTGATTCTAATGCAGTTCCAGGCTGCTTAGAGGCAGAGTACCCCTGTACCCTATGTAAAACAGATAAAGTTTGCACCGGTCGCTGCAATAGCCTGGCTACGATGCTCTGGGGGAAGGGAGGAGAGCCAGCCCACTAATTTTGTGTCGTTGGAAATATTGCTTTTGCAATCCAGCATTTGGTTTTCATTTGGTGGCTGCTCTCAGTTCATTTCTGCTGGCGCTTCACTTCTGATCCAATTGAGTTATCGATGCAGGCGAGGAGAAGGAAGCAAACAAGATTGGTGTCAATTTTTTTCTTGTGGCTTCACCCCCCCCCCCCTCCCCTCTCCTCCCCCCTCTCCTTGCTTCTTTACTTTCAAAGATCAAAAGAGGACAAAATAAAACTTTATATATAATGAAACACAGGCAGAGGAAAAAATGGCATCACATGAAATTGTTTTCAGTCTTCTTCTAAGGTTGCTGTTGGTGTCTTTGATTTAGGCACCACAGCTTTAATCAGGGGGTTGGAGGCGACAAAAAAATTATTCATCTAACCAAGTTCCCCTCTCACTCTCTTTCTCTCTGTTTTCCTTTCTGTCTTTTTTTTTTTCTTTATTAATGTGGTTTAAAAAATATTCTCAAAATACAGTGCTGGCTCAATTTTGTTTTCCCAGCTAATAACCCAAAGCGGGATCAGCTATTTTGCAGCTGACAGATTTGTCTCTAAACTAGATTGTCTTTCCTGCTGAATTCATCCATCACGCGTAGCAATATAAATAAATAAATAAATAAAGAGAAGTATAAAATAAATGAATAAAAATATATTTTGTTTCCATGAGCTCATCACTTTCTACAGTGGTGGGGACCTGGCCTCATCCATGCTGTGACAAGCCCACTCCCAGCATGGCATAACCAGGACACCACTGCAACATCTCACACTTTTTGGGGTTGTTTTCATGCTTGGCTGCTCCATCCAGGGGTCAATGGGACAGTTTGTTTGCAGGGGTTTTTCTAAGGCATCTCCATGGAGCAATCAGCCTCTGAATGAGAACCACAGGAAATTTGGGCAGCAGGGCTCAGCGTGCTCTCCTCAAGAGCCTTGTGAATTTGCTCTGCACTTTTCTTAGCACCTTGTTCTGAAGAGGCCAAACCACGCTGCTGTTGAGCAGCTGATGTGTATAAAACTGTGCCACGTGCTATGGTCCCTGGAGCAATCTGCTGGCTGGAGCTGGAGATGCCCATAGAAAACAGCACCTGCTGAGTAATCCTTGGCCTGAATATCCTCCCATCTTCCAGCAGATAGTGGTGTAGGGAGTTCTCAAGGTGAAGGCTGCATCCTGAATAACGTTTAATAGCCCTTAGTGGACCTCTCCTCCTTTGAGTCATCTGA
>BJBW01009044.1:39717-51760 GCA_004320125.1 Scolopax mira
AGGCCACCACCAGACCTCTCGCTCCCACGTGCTGGGGAGGGAACAGCCGTTTGCCCTCCTCCTTCTCCAATCTGTGATTTTATAGACACCTCATTGGTTGTCTCTTCTCCGGGCTAAAAGCTAGTGGTATCTCCTTTTTGAAGGCTGTTTTGTACTTCAGCTTATTTTAAGCACACACACACACACCCTCCTCTTCTGCATAAATATAGGATACGTACCTGTTTGTGTTAGACCTTCCCTCATGCTGAGTGTAGCACATCAATTCTGCACAGTGACAACCTGGAGCCATCTGACGCGTGTTTTCTCCTATAAAGGACAGGTGTTATTCAGACAGATATGAGTAGAAGGAAGAGGAGGAAATCAACAGAAAGGATTTTGAAGAATCGTATCAAATACCCAGGTGTCAGGGTCTGTTAGAGGGAAGGAAATCCTTCCTCACGGGGTGGTAGGAGCCTGGTCACAGTCTTTAACCCAAGTTTGTCAGATCTCTGCAGGACTTGCTGTGTGGGATGATGCCGAGGAAACATTGGGGTGAGCTGATTTGTTCTTCTCTCTTAGGACTTTTTACCATGGCTCATCGCTCAGGTAACTTTTTTTTTCTGTAATCTCTGCCTCTTGCCTTCCTAAAAGCCAGCCTGGCTGGGACAAGAAAAAAACAGTTTTGGAAAATCAATGAGAAATTTCATAAGGGAGAGGAAACCCTCATAATTTGGCAGTAGATGTGCATCATGAGGGGAAACCAGGACGTGATATCTTTAACTGCAGGTCCCCAAAGGGAATATATTTGTTAAACATTATAATTACCCTTCAGTGCTGAACTCTATAGCAATTGAATCCACGGTGATGCACATTATCATTTCTGAAATGATGCTTTCATTTAGATAAGGCATGCAATTATACATCTTGATTAGGTCACTGTTCCCAGGAGCTTTGGGTTATTTATGATGAGTTGCCCCTTCCTGTAAATTGTGTGGTGAGGCTGCGGATAGAGACATAATCCCTTCCTTTCTTCCCTTACCCCTTCCTCCTCCAAAGACCCTTTTGTTTCTCTTGTTCTTCCCTTATTGTACGTCTTTGGGCAGGTCAAAGATCTAGTAATCAGAGAGAGAAAAATGTCAACTATGTAGTGGAGATGTTGCCACGAGACATCAGACCTGGGAGCTCTTCTCATCCCTTGGTTTCTTTGCAGGACCTGCTAGCTTTCAGAGTGGTGACATTAAGGCTAGGATTCCCATACCTGTATTTTAGACCTCTAAAAACTCATCTTTCACACAGCAGCAAACTCAACTTTCTCTGTGATCAATGGCACTTCCTGAGGGCGATGTACTGTATCTCATCTTAAATAGTGACCTGAAGATGTGGTTTCCAGCTAGGCCCATAAACTGTTGGTTCTCCAGTGCTCTAATAACTACACTGGCACAGATCTCACACAAAATTCCTCTTCCCTCCTCACCCCTCCTGGGGGACAATTCCATTGAACTATTGTTGAAATACTCCTGGTCTCCATAAGACAAGTGTAAGTGAGGTCTGCTCCTGATGTTTAAGTGGGTACCATGTGAACTGTTGATTGAGGCAAGAAGAGTGGATGTGAAAGCTCCTGGGGAAGGGAAGCGATGGGAAAGGCACCAAAGTGATAGGAGGAAGATGATATTCTGAACTGCTTGTGGAGCAAGTCTGAAGAGTTCCTCCATGCTAGAAACTCAAGTTGTCTTATGCTTTTGTAGGCACTCCTAGTAAATCCAAGTTTAGGACTGAGGAAGCACAGTCAGGATGCAGCAATTCTGCTTTACTGTGAGGATGGTGAGGCACTGGAACAGGCAGACCAGACAAGCTGTAGAAGTGCCACAGGCCCGTCCCTGGAGGGGTTCAAGGCCAGGCTGGATGGGGCTTTGAGCAACCTGATTTAGTGAGAGGTGTCCCTACCCATGGCAGGGGGCTTGGAACTAGATGATCTTTAAGGTGCCTTCCAACCCAAACCATTCTATGACTCTATTATATCATTTTGTAGAATAAGGATCTTTTCCCAGATATTTTGATTTTGATCATTGCCAGTACCCAAATGAAGGAAATCCAGAGCGTCAACTAGGCATAGGAATGAGAAGTGTGATAAACTCACAAGGCTCAGAAAATACTGAAGAGATCCTGTGCTGTCCTGAGAGGCAGGAGGCTGCCAAGGGGAATCCTACGTGGTAGAGGGAGAGATGGGGCTGTGTTCGTTATAGGATTTTAAGCAGCTCTCAGTTGTCTTAACCGTTTCCATCCGCCCCCTTCAAAAGATGCCCTGGGGCCAAAGTGGAAGTCTTAGGAAAGACCCATCCCAGATGCCCCAAAGGATCTTTTCTAGCTCTGTCTCCTCTGTATCTGCAGTTCCTCAAAAAATACAGCACATCAGAAGCATATAAATGTAACCTTGCCCTTTCTCGCTTGTAGATGTTTCACCCTTCCTATTCCTCTGTGCATCACAGCAGCTCCTAATCACCTGGATCAGCCATCAAAAAGGTGGTTTTCACTCGGTCCAGTTGGGCAACCCACTCTACCCTCTCAATGCATAGAAGTAAAAGCAGGGAGAGGAGAGGTGCTGATATGTCAAATGGGACAGCGTTTCCCATCTGCAAATATTTATGTGCAATAATTATCCCTTTTTGAGATAAAAAGAGCTATCCACATGTGAAAAGCAAACTGTCTTATCTCTCTTTTTAAATAATATGTTTAGAAAGTTTGACCAAGCGTGAAAGTTCATCTTTCAATATTGCTACTTGTAATCCAATAAGAAATATTTACTGTGTTATAATTGGTATCATTAAGCTTAGGTGACGTTATTAATATTACTAATTAAACTGCTATAAACCTAGTTTACAGTTACATAAACACACCATCTCCTGAATTGCCTGCCTACACGCTTTGGCATTGGGGGGTGGATAAAAGCAAATTCAAATGCAAATGATATGAACATACTTTAATCAGAGGATCAGAGAAATCAGACACAGAGAAGGCTTATCAGGTCTTCTCCGTTCTCCAGGGATGGGGGAGGAGATTGTCTCCCCATAGAGACTCCCAGGAGCTTTGACCAGTCTAACTCTAAATGCCTCAAGCAATAGGACTTCTCCTCCATCCCAGGAGAGACCTGCCCACAGACTAACAGAAAAGTGTCTTCATATTCAGCCTGTATTTTCTTGCTAAGGCAGAAGTCAGCTGCTGCAAAATACTCTTGAGAAGGGTCTTGCAGTCATATCCAAGGAAAGGGAAGGAGAGAAACTCATTTGCAAGGCATCTCCAAAGCTGTCTGTTAGTGCAGCAGGAGTGGAAAATCATTTTCCCTCTCTTGGTTTAGCTTTCTGGCAGGATTGGACCAGTCCTGGCATAGCTGGCAATAAATAGCCGTACGCAGCAACAGAGCACTGGAGGAAGTTTAGTGCAGCTAAGCATCCAAAAAGTTCAAATGTTTGACCTAGTTTCTCTACAGCTGGAAAATCCATCTTCTGTCTAGAATTTCCCTGACTTCGGCTACTTCAGAAATATCATGAGGACAGCATTTTCCCTGATCCGTTGGTATTTGGGTCCCATCTGGAGCCAGAAAGTGCAGAATCACGTGGAGTGTTTAAAATAGGAATGCCCCGAGGAGCCAGCTCCTGCTTGTGTCAAGTTTAGTGCTCTCTTTTCCCATTTTGATTCTCACTGGGTCCAAAGGGCTGTGGGACCACCTGGAGCTGAGACCAGAGGCAGAGCAGCCCTTTCATGATGGTGTGTTTCCACAAGAGCCCAGGTAGGAGTATAGTTATTGTAGAAACTACTTTAAAGCATTTCAGGACCATTTGATGGCCCATCTGTGGTTCATCTGCAGAGCTTTACTTGTCACCCAAAGCTCCTAAACCTCCCAAACAAGCTTTTCTCCATGCTAATTGAAGGAAAAGGAGCTTCCTACAGCCACCGAGAAGTTCATGGTTTCCTTGATCTCTACATACAAAGGTTGTTTTGTTGGTTGCAGTCAATGTGGGAGATTTGCTTGGAGAGCTTTAGGTCTCAGTTCACAATGCTGACTCGCAGCAGCAAAGCCAGCTTTGCTCCTGACACTGAACAGCATTTTGTGGTTCCCAGATTTGTTTCCCTTTCCCTTTCTGTGCTCCTCCAGAGGCTGCCCATCTGAGCTTTTCTAATGGATATGGTTAAAGCCTTGCACAAAGATTGAGATCTCAGGAAAATCCAAGTTATTTGCCCAGTTCAGGCTACTCTCCTGTAGCTTTCGCTGGCCACCAGGTCATCACTACACGGCATCACTTCAAATCACCCAGGGAGGTGGTGGAGTCTCCATCTCTTGAGACACTGAAATCCCATCTGGACATGTTCCTGTGCAACCTGGACCTGCCCTGGCAGAGGGTTGGACTAGATGATCTCCAGAGGTCCCTTCCAACCCCATATCATTTTGTGATTCTGTGGTTCCCTGTGACTCTGTCAATGGGGCTGAGTGAGTGCCAGAGGACTGTGTGGGTACACCATGCCCATTGAGGTCACTTGCAAGGGATGTGGCAGCACAAGGTTTGTGGCTGCTTGGAAGCCATGGAGCGTTGCTGGGGTCTTCTGGGGTATAAAAGCCTTTTTTGCCTGTCTGAGATTCTTAGATGCATCTTGAAGTATCTGAACTATCAGAAAAGGAATAAATTTCGTTTCATTGGGTGAAAAATATCACCATCTTGGGTAGCTCAACATTTGTGCTAATAGGATGCAGCTGCAGAGTTGTGACATACCAGATCTCACCACACACATACCCACACTCAGATAATGCACACACCCCATGCATGGACACATGCATATGCATATGTATATGGAAAGAACCATACCGAAATTTCTGCTAAAATCTACTTATTGAAAATGTTAATTACCACCTGGGAGCATTCTTTGAAATTTCTTCGAAGAGCAGCACCAAATTCCTTCCTAGTCTTAACTAATGTTGGTCATGTGTGCCTATTGCTACAGGACGGGGCAAGTTCAGAAGGGAAGGCTTGATAGCATCCCCCAAAACTTAAGAAGCTCTGGTTTGGGAGAGAAAAGCTTATCTAGGAGCTTCATGACCTTGGAAGAATGGACTTTGAAGCATTTTCTCAGGAAAACCATAAGCTTGGCTCAACTAAGACTTAAACTGCTTTCCACTTGCTGGTTTTAGATTATGAGATCTCCATCCCTGACACAACCAGTCGTGAAGTGTTTGGTGTTGTAAGAAGAGGATTGTATTTGCATGGCAAAGTTCTTTTAATATATAACAGTGGGGGACAAGCTCATAACATCAAGTACCAAAGTACAAAGCAAGCTTTTGAATGGTGGAAGGTTTCTCTGTGTCTCTGGAGCTTCAGAAGAGCTCAGATACTTTTTGGTAGAGCCTTATTACCGAAAGCCAGTCATGGCTCATTAGGTGCCTTATAAGGGACAACTCTTAAGGTGTGGGATGAATGACCACTCAATCTCTGCCTTTATCAAACCCGAGATGCAGCATGCCCCACTCAATGTTTAAGTGGGCTTTATTTTCTCCTTCTTAAACTTCTGTGTCTCACATGGGTTGGGCAGCATTGGAGAAACACACACAAAAATTACTTGTTCCTGTAATAGCTCTAATTTTTTCAGTAGATAATGACTTGGGGGCAGATGAGCGTAAAAACCACCGTGTTTCACAGCATCTCATGACACAAAGTGCAAGACCTGTCTGGGCACATCTCAGGGCTGGTCTCAATTTCTTGGGGAAAGGAGGGGTTGCACATGGTTGTGTCACAGAGAGAGCTGAGAGAGCCCCTGACCTCCAAGCTCCTGAGAGCTTCCCGTGTCTAATCAGGGGATGCGTGAAGAAAGCCAGGTCATAGGAGTGCCTCCTGACTCACATTTCCAGCACGGGAGGACCAGCAGGGTTATGTTTTCATTATTGCTTGTGGCTCTGATGCTCTCAGCTCTTTGGAGGTCAAGTCAAGGTCTTGGCTTTTGAGATTTTGTTATTGTAACCTTTCACGGCCAAATACTTCTTATGAAGTCTAGCAGGCAGCCTGTGTCCAAGAAAATGCTTTTTTTTGCCCAAGCTGCAAGTGAGCCAGAGCTCTGGCCACGGCAGCAAGGCTTTGGTTAACGAGCAGTGGTGAGTGTGCTGTGTTTTGGCAGCCAGCTTGCTTATCAGATTGATATAAGAGGCTATAAGCAATTGCATCTGGATTTGAATGGGTTACCCAGTCTGCTCGGCTGCTTGGGATTCACGCCAAGGGAAAGCAGAGGAGTTGTGAGGAGAATACCCAATTTCCCCCTGCGAGGACCGATTTTAGTTTAATGCAGCCTCCTCGCCCTTAAATCCAATTAAAGGCCTATATTATGTCAGTGGAAATTTATGCCAATCCTAATATAGTCTAATAAGCCTTAAAATAGCACTTTGCTAGTGAAAAGCCCTGTGGTTTAATTTGATTCTGAGCCTAATAACAGGCTTAATATGAGGGAACCGTCCCCTTCTTATTTTCTAACGGGGCTCCACATGCTTGCTCCCTTTTTAGGAATGAAAATGTTTTCTCCAAAGCATGGACAGGAGATGGCTCACCTAAGCAGTGGGTGCCTCTTTCCCAGTTGCTTCATTTCTGTGGGAAGCCTCTCTAAAGACATCCCAGGCGGGGATCTGTAATGCAAAGAAGCGAACACCAACCTCCAAAGGGACTGCTTTCTATTTTAAGTTTTCTGTGCCTTCCTTGGTCACTGTGGACAACAGCATCGCCTTGACTATGACTCAGGTCCAGTGCAGGATAGGACCTTCTCTGACACTTGTAGATACAAGACAGCTTTCTGTAGATGCCATCCGCTGACAGTTTCAGAGATGCAGCCCTTCCTATCTTATCCACACACCTAGAACTTGATTTCCCTGCTCTTTTTTACTCCCTGTTTCTCAATTACCCCACCATCTTCTTCATGGTCCCTGAAAGCTGCAGCCCCATGTTGTTCATGCAGTCCCATGGCTGTCATCTCTCTCTGTCCACAGGTCAAGCTTTGTGTTTCCCCTGGCCCCATCCTCTTTTGGCTTTTCCACTGCTGAACTTCACCGTGATCTCCTGCTATTCCACCTTTGCAATGTCAGTGAGCAACCCATGGTGCCCTCTTCCATTGCTCGCTGGGAAGATATTAATGCTTTTCCATAAATTTAGGATATTTGCAAAAACATCTCTCAAACAACTGCATTATGTTCCCAAGATTGTTCTCTAATCTTTCTCTACTGGGATAACTACAGCAGCCTTCCAGTACCTAAAGGGGCTGTATAGGAAAGCTGGGGAGGGCCATAGGATGAGGGATAATGGTTTTAAGCTGAAAGAGGGGAGATTTAGATTAGATCTTGGCAAGAAATTCTTTGCTGTGAGGGTGGTGAGGCACTGGAACAGGTTGCCCAGAGAAGCTGTGGCTGCCCCATTCCTAGAGGTGTTCAAGGTCAGGTTGGACGAAGCTTTAAGCAACCTGCTCTGGGGGAGGTGTCCCTGCCCATGCCGGGGAGGGGGCTGGAACTTGATGCTCTTTAAGGTCCCTACCAACCCAAACCATTCTATGATTCTAAAATTCTATGAACTATACAAATCCCTATGTCCTTAGGCTTGCCAGACCGCAGTCTCCTACTCCTCCAGCATTAACACTTCCTAGAATCATAGGATTATGGAATTTCTCAAGTTGGAAGGGACCATAAGGATCCTTGAGTCCAACTCCCTGCAGGACTACCTGAAACTAAACCATACAACTGCAAGCATCATTCAGATGTTTCTTGAACTCTGACAGGCTTGGTGAGAGTTTCTCTCCTTGCATGGTGCTGTTGAGGATATAAAGACGGAAATGCTTAGGCAATGGTCATCCTGGGGATGCTTTGGAGGGGCTTATTTGGGCAGGGATCTGATCTTCCCTAAGACCTGAGCAGTGCAGACAGCCCATGGCCATGTAAGAAGGGTGTCCTGCTGCCTGTGCCCATGAGCAAGGTCATGCTGGGTAGCAGCCAGGCTCTTTATGACAAGCTGAGAAGGGGCATGCCCTGAAAGCCCAAGAGAAGAGCAGGGTCTCAACCTGCAGTCCCAGGAACTAACTAAACGCTTGGGCATACTTCTTGCTGCTGCACTATTCGCTCGGCCCATTTGCATCCTGATTTGAAGGGGGGGACGTCAGCTTCAACTGGGTAGACTGGTCTCCTTCCCTGGCTGTCCTGAGCTGCTGCTCAGCTTTATGGCACACTGCTATACAGCTGCTGCTCTGCAGTCCAGAGGCGACTGGCTTTTGGTGGTGGGCAGAGTGATTTTGATATAACACTCACTAAAATGCGTTGAGATAAAAGCCTCGGCAGAAACATGAAAGGCCCTTTGTACTTGCAAGTTGTTACCGTTATTTTTTGATTAGGAACAATAGTAAACAGAGGTCCTCAAAGCTGTCTTCAGAAAAGAAAAGACTGATTTGACCTTAAAATGGGAGAGAGCACATTTGGACATTTGGGTTTGGTTTTTTTTGGAGTGCCTAATAGATTTAGGTGCCTCTTGAGTCGCGCAGTCTGACACCCCAGCTGGCACGGCTCTGCTCCCTTGCCTGGACCAAAGGCAATAAACCCTCCCTGCCAGGTCCGATTCATCCTTGGGTTACTCTCTTGGCATCAAACGGATTTACGCTGGCAGGGAATTTGGCCCAGGGCCCTGAGGAGCAACGCCGTGGCTCTACGGTCCCAGGCGACGGCTTGTGTCTCCGGGACTTCTTATTTTTGTAAAGTAGGGAAGGGGGAAGGCGACTTCACGCTGCCGCTCCTTTATCCCCTTGGCTTCCCACCCCAGCCCGCTCCCCTCTCTACCTAGGGGCAGGCTGATGGGTTAGGGGAGCTTTGTTAAGGCCGTAATCCTCACGTGTGCTCAGCCTCACAAAGCTGCCACTTTCTCGCCCCGGCCGCGCTCGCAGATCCCTAATGTCCCGTGTCCAATCGATTGCCGCGCTCGCTCCGGCTGCCGGCTTTGAGAGGTTTCTCCAGCAAGGGCCAGATTGCTCTGGCAAAGCTCATCCATCCTTCGGGGACCGGGCAGGGGGGGCAGGAGGCGAAAGGGTGGGGGATGGATGCCTGAAATTGGGCATTTGGGAATGGGGGGAAGGGGAAAGCTGGCAGACAGCAAGGATGGAAAAGGCTGGGATTGTGCAAGAGCAGTTATGAGCTGGTGAAGGGCACACAGTTGGCATCTTCTTCAGCCCCAGTCCAAATTCCAAGTCTCTATTGATGGTAACACCAAGTTAGGTCTCATGGTATTTAATTGTACCACTGTTCAACTCCATTGAATGCTCAGCTTACCCTTTTTTACTCATCTATCCCTCTGAATTCGTGCAACTTGATGACCCTTAAGGTCTCTTCCAACTCAAACCGTTCCACAATTCTATGAAACTCTTGTGCATCCTCAGTGGCCCAATACATGGGAAAATGAAATTGATCTGCCCAAGGTAGTACTTCCCTTCTCTGCCTCCAGGTTTTCAGTTTCAGTTCTCATGGTAATCCTTCCCATAGCTCAGGACAGGCAGGTTTCCAAATTTTCTTGGGCCTAAAAATGGATTTAGATCAAGGGACATGAGGAGTTGAGGAAGGGGAAGTTGTCCGATCCAAGGGACTGTGTTTGAATTATGGTGTGTCGTATTTATTTCTAATCCTGGAAGCACCTAAATGCTAGATATAAAATTGTGGTGTTTTTTTTTTTTTAATGCCTAGTGAAGCTGTTCAGTATTCTTTTCAAGGTTTTTATGGCTTATTCTGTGCTCTGCACATTTAAGCCCAGGGTGACTAAGTCATCTAGTTTCATAGAGGACAAGAAGACTAGTTGCAATAAATTACTTTACAAACTTCCTGAAAGGTTTCTAAAGTTTTTTAAGTGGGTCTGGCTTATAGAGGCAAGATAGAGGTATGGAAGAAGAGAGGGGGAAATGGCTTTATTTCCAAAGCAGTGCACTGAGAGCTGCACATCTTAGGAAAGTGCACTCTGCTCCTCATGTTGTTAAAGCTCTGTGTAGCACCACAACTCACGTATATATGTGTGTATAGGCTCTGGCGTACTCATTCTTGAGGGAAGGTAATACACCCCAGGTTATGTTTTTGGGGTCTTTCCCTTTCAGTTTACCCTGCTTTCCCCAGTTCTGATGCTGGGTGTCTCCTCCATCCCTTGGTATACCCAAATTTTCAGGGGAATGTAAATCAGGAAAAAAAACCACCTTAAAGTCAATGCATTGGTTTATGCCAACAAAGGGTCATGGTCTTCCCATTTGGGGAGACTAATCTCAGGAGGAAACATCTCAATTTCTGCCTGTGGATAGCAATGCTTTCCAGGAATGGGTGTTAGTGTTGAGCTCTTGTTGCACCCCACTGTTCTCATTTAAAGCCAGTCCTTCCCTTAGAGGGTTTTGAAATGGAAAGCATTTTCCCCCTGTTGTTTGCTCATCTGTGGAGTCAGGGCAACCTTTCCTAGACAGAGGGAAGCTTTGTCAGGGAGGCTCCTAGGGCAGAGTCCATGGCCGATGGACACCTGAGGCCTCTGGAAATTGCCTTTACAACCAGACTCTCCTTCATCTTCTTCTCTTCCTGGGGCATTTTATAACAGATACTGGCTGACAAGACAGATTTGGGACCAAGGCTGAGACTTGATAAGGACCTGATCCCATTAAGCAGCCTGGAAATGCTGCTTGGACCACCTGCTTTTGTGCATTTTTGCCATTTGGGGTTGTGAATATTTAATCATAATCTAAATGTAGAAATACTCATGCATTTTTTGTGTGTTGGATCTAATTGGAATTTGGATTTAATTAGGTAAATAACAAATTCCTAACTTCATATGTATAGTGTACTCCTTTAACCCCAACAAGACTTTAAGTGTAATGCTCTGTCTGATGAAAACGTGTTTCCCCATAGAATTTCTATTCAACTGACCTGTGGCATTTGTAAAATGAGGGAAATTAAGTACTTAGCAAATAGTCAAAGGTAGAAGATGATTTCTTTGGAAGAAAAGGTGCTTTTGTCATGATCAGAAAGAAAAGAAGTTGTTGGGTTTTTTTACTCAGTGACTTAGAGACAATTTTCTGGTTGATAGGAGGAAAGCTTTACAAGGCGATGGTTGCCTCTATAAACCTTTTGTAGAATGATAAAGCAGCACTGGAAGGCCATCTGGGGATCATAGCTACATGGGGTCATCTGCTGTAAAACCCCTCAGGATCTGGAATCATGAATCACTTATCAAAAATCATCAGATCTAAAAAATCTAATGAATTTGAGCATTTTTGATTGTCTTATGGTTTCATTATGTTTGTGCCTGATTTCCAGCCTTTCTCCTTTATCTTGGTTTCTCCTTGTATTCTGAAACGTCCAAATCAGTTTTCTATGTTTTGTAGCATATATAAAACTTATGGCTCTTTCAAGACCATCCCTCCTCATTTTGAAATATGCCAGGTCGTGTTTTCAGGCTTTCCCTCACCCACCCGAGGACCCAGAACTTCCTTTTACACAAACAAGTGAACGCTGGGATTTCAAGTTAATCACTTGAATCCAGAAGCTGGAGATTTCTGAATAGACTCCAGACTATCATGAAAATCTCCCTGAAATCAGGAGAGTGGACAGATGATAGTGCATGCCATACAGTGCCCTGGACAAAGCTAAACTTGCTTGAAGGCTCCAGGTCAATCCTTGCTCTAGTGATGGTTTAGTTTCCATAGAGACAACCAGGTCTCACTTCATCCTCCAGTGCTCACTCTATTCACCGGCGACCCCTCCGGATTAAAGTTGGAGGGTTTTGGATCATTCTCTTTATTTTTATCAGTGGTGTAGCACACCGTCTAATCCTAGTTGTACCTCTCATGAAGGAAAAAAAAAAAGAAAAAAAGACAAAAAAAGCCAACCTGCTTCCCCCACGTTTGTTGTGTAGGCCAATTATCCCAAGTGGTGACAAGTAGAAAAATGAATTAACCATAGCTTTGTAATGTCAGCGTTATTTATCTTGTATAAGCTTTGCCCAGCTCAGCTGTGGATCAGCAAAGGAGTGCTTTTATTCTTTCCTCCTCA
>BJBW01009046.1:0-84339 GCA_004320125.1 Scolopax mira
GCCGCTGGTGGGGGACTCTGATTTGTACAAGTGGCTGCCACGTGGTCCTTTGTTCCCATCTGCGGCCAAACCACGACAGAATAAGAATTCAAAACAATCTTATTATGTTTTGGAACAAGGCTAAAAAAATCAACTAAATTTGTTGTAATAAAGGGAAATGCACAGGACTGTATTCAGAAAGAGAAATCAAGCGTCCATATGTAAAGTGAATAATTATTACTGTGACTTGCAAAATAAAGCCATCTGATTCCTGTATATATTAATAGGAATGCTTTTAAGTAACATATTAAGAACATTATTTTTCTGCTCTGAGACAGCGGCTGGTGTTCTACGTACCTTTAGATCATGACCACTTAAGAAGGATAGTGACCAATTACAGAAACTCTAAGGCAAAATTTTTAAGACAACTGGTTTGATCAAAGGTTAAAAAAGCATAGTCTTTGAAGAAAGATTCAATGAATGTTTATTTTCTAAGGAACAAAATCCTAAAGGAGTAATATAAGTCTTCAAACAATTAAAAGATTGTAATAAAAAAAGATGAAGTATTATCCATTCTGCTCTATATAACAATAAATAATTATCTGGAATTACATGTAAAAAGTTACAGATTAGAAAATAGGAAATATGTTCTTACTGTAAAATGAAATATGCACTTATAAGGAACACGCACAGTGGTAGAATCACAACTTCATTAGGTCTTTAAATAAACAAGCATTCAGCAAGGATAGTCTAGGTCTACCAAGTTAACAATTCAGGGGTTGGACCAAATAACTCATGAGATCTTTTTAAGCCCCCATTTTCCTGATTCTTATGTTTTATGAGCTTTCATATTAAAGGGAAAATATTAGCTAGGAGGGATGAACAGTATTTATTTCAATTAGAAAAGGAACCTGTTATTATTTATAATACATTAAAAACCTACCCCCAACACTCAAAATTAATCATAGGCATTATCGTCCAATTTGAAATGCATTTGCTTAGAGAGAATATTTAATAATAATTACTGATGCTAGAGCAATCTGAAATACGGACAATTATCTTGTTTCCTAGATGAACACTATAGAATTACTGGGAGACACAGCTTCATCCTACTCTTTCTCTGTCCTTCACAGATTCTTCCCTATATAAAGTGCTCTCACTTATCCCTCTAGGGAAATGTGTTGTTCTCTCCCACACTTTCTTATCCAGTCAGCATCCAGTCTGTTAATCTGTTTGAACAAGGCACAGGGAGGCACTCTATTTTCATTTCCCATATGTGAAAGAGTGCTCTAGATACATGGTTATGACATTTTCTCCATATTCTTCTGTGTTTTAAAATAAATGAAACCATATTGTGAAATTTTTAATTTTTTTTTTTTTTCCCTTTTCCTTTTTTTTCTTCCAGTTATACTTTAAGAAAGCCTGCTCATAGAATTTAGGAAGAAAAATGTCTAGCTATTAATAAAGCATCTAGAGAGAGTTGTGCTGGAGTAACAGCAAATTGAGCGGTTTCACATATTCTACACATTAATGTTTGCATCAGAGGGAAGATGCAGAAAGGGACCATAACTGATCCAAATAGCTATCTTTAAGTATGCCTGAATGCCATAGGACTTTACACACTTCCTTCACTCCACACGTCCCACTGCCTTATACACAGTTTTACCTTATACGATTTGTGGGTTTCAGAATGTTGTAGACTGAGCATAATCTGTGGACATGGTGTCAATGATGCCGTTCTGCACCCAGCCCCCTTGGTTGTCCCATATTAGGGGCATGATACAAGGTCATACCCAAAGATTCAGCTCTCCCTCTCAAAAAGAGGGAGAATCACTCCAGAATCATTCCAGAGGATTTTTTCATTCAGAGGGTAAACACATTAGAACCATAGTGACATTCATATATTACTTACATTTCTGACGAGGCTTTCATTATATTCTTGTGCTAGTCTTAAGTGATAATGGAAGATTTTCACCCTTTCACAACAACCTTCAACAGGGACAGAAGATAAATGAGCAGTATTTCCCATCACTTTATTTCGAATATCTTAAATTTTATAAGAGGTAAATGGAAATCATCAACTACTAACATAATAAGATTTTTCTTCCATGATACCTAGTTTGACATAAGAGATTTAGGCCTTATATAAGTATTAGAAAAAACATTATTTGAATGCAAATGGTAAGTTTTATAATTTAACCTTTCTATAAAATTATGCCTAAGAGTTTAACTGTTTCCCGAAGACATGAGTGACAGTCCAAGCTCTCTGTTAGATTTTGCCTTGTGAATGCCTAAATATATATATATAATATTGTATATTTGTATTTCAGTGGCATATTAAATTGAATCAATATTGTATTTCAATATAATATTGAAAATGCATATTGTAACTTAAAAACATTAATTTCCCCAGGCATAGCTATGAGAAACTTTGAGACCACACAGAATTATGCTTATAAAAGGATCCTTCTCTTTTGAGATTTATTTATTTTTATAAACAAATTAAAAAAAGACTTTTATATACTTTTTAAATAGACTTTGAAACTTATATTGTTTTAACCAGAGGCTAACATATTTCATCCTCAGAACTGGAGTCTGTGGAGCTTTAATTATCTTAAAGGCAGATTCAATATTACTGGGGAAGTATGATCCTTTATAAACTGACACAATTGTGATATAATAACACCAGGTTTTTAATGTTTGTAGCCTCTTTTTCCATTAATCAGTTGTGTCTGAAAATGCAAACTGTTAGAAATTTCTCATGGCAACAAAACAAAAAACCTTCCATAAAAGTCCTTCCTTGCCCTCACATTTGATCCATTTCAGTGAATTTGGTTAGTATATATTCTGAGCAAATTTTAAAGCCTTTAATATTTCATAACACAGAAAAAATATTTGCTATATATTAAAAAAGTTTAAAATTTTGAGCAAAAACATATTTCGTTTTTCTAGTCACTGTATTATCTTCATCCATCAAGGAGTTGAAATTCCTTTAAGTAAACTAGAAAGTAAACAAAAAACCTAAAAGTAATTAATATCTTCTTTTATATATAAAACCTCAAATGTTTAATACTCTAAATAGCTTGTAGTTTAAACTTTTGACCACAGCTGTAAATGTGATCTGTAAATGTGAAGGTGGTGCAGTAGAAGAATTGGACATCTCAGTGAGTTTGGAATTAAAGATCTGATTCAGTTCTTCTATCAACAGACCTTTATGTACACCTTGAGCATATCTCTTCCTTCTTCTAACAATCATAATATCAACAAAAATTATGGCATACTTTGAGCTTGTAAATGATGTACTGTATTATAGGACACAGAGAGGAAATATAATATTTACATTCATGGAAGATATAGTGGCAAACATATAGTGCCAAAAGTGATCCTGTATTCAAGGTAACTGTGAATTTTATGTAACGAAAGATTACTGTTTATTAAACCTGTCATGCAAAGCTATCTCTGCAACTAATGCAGAGATATCAGCATGTCCCCTCTTACCACTCTTTCTGCTGACTTTCTTTTTAAAGATAACAAGAACCTTCAGTTGGCCTTCATGTTCATTTTTCAGCAAAACTCATTCAGTTCCAGATAGGCTAGTCTGTTAAATGTCATTCTTTAGTTATCAGACTCAATACTCAGCATGTCACTGACAGCAGCAGCCATCGTAGGGTAATTTACTGCATCCAGAATTGCACAGTAAATTTGCATTCATTAGCAGAGAAAAAAACCCAACATGCTGAACCAGCCAAACCAAATACAGATGGCTGGCCAAGCATGGAAGCATGGAAGACTTCAGTGTTTACCCTTCACTTCCATCCACTCTTTGGATTTAAGGATTGATATTATCTAACTAGTTGATAAAAGGTGTCTAATCTGAAAGCCATTGTACCAGCACATCAGTATGTTCCTTCAAGGCTAATTCAATACAGCATGTTACAATAATGTCATGTCAGGCAATAGGCATTTTGCAACAGAATCTATTCCGAGTACATTCTGTGACTGTGCATAGACAGCATATGATCCAAATATTTGGCAGGTGGAAGTGAATCTTGTGAATTATTCATGAATGGCTTAAATCCACAAACCATTTATCATCTGCTTGTACACCTCTCTTTAAAGTGGGAATTGTTTTCTTTTGTTTTTCTAAGAAAAGCATCAAATTTTGTGACTAAAAGTAGGGGTTTGGTTGCCTGGCTGTTGTGGGTGACATGTGTAAGCTTTGTATCTATCATGAGAAATAATCAATCGGAGTCTCAATTTTTAAAGATAAAATAGTTTCTTTTATTTTTGCCTTTCATGGGCCATGAGACTTATTTACTCCTAAAATGATCACATTCAGTGTCATAGGACTTGTTCTTAAGTCATGAAATTTTATAAAGAAATAGCACTGACAAAGAAAAATAATATGCAGATGAGATTTTCTTCTGTGCTTTTTATTTATGTCTATATTTTAAACAGCTTAAATTGGGTACTGGACTAACCTGAAAAAGATCAGTGACACATGCAACATAGAGATATTAAAGACATGTATCAAGTAATATCCTAGTTCCAAAATTTTTCAAATAAACAGCACTTTTACATATTACATTTATAGTTATAAATACCAATGTTTCAATTTAGAATGTAGTGATTTTCTTATTGGAAATCCAACATGTGTATATGATCCTTTTGTGGAACTGTACCTACTTTGTTTACAAGACAGTGTTGACATTAGCATGTACAGATATGTACAGATTTTACCTACATTACTATTTCATTCAGAATAATGTGGTTTTTTAGTGAATCCTCGAATAGTTTCTACTTAGAGTATTTTTACTCAGTTTGCAGAGTGAGTTTTCTGCAGGAAAACTCAATACCTTTAGAATGAAAAAAAAAAAAGAAAAAAGGAAGTGCTATATCAGATGTAAATAAAATGCTCTATAAACTGTGACAATTCATGAGGGTCCAAAACAATGACTGGTCTTCCAATATCAGTTTATATTACAGTGAAAACAATTGATTCAAGAAACCATATTAAATCTAGTTCAACGTACCTCAAGAAATACTGGCAAGAAATGTATATAGGAATGGTGAAAATTAAATTGTTTCTTGTCTGTGCTTTCCTTGAAATAAAAGTGTGAGCGTATAAGGAACTTTCTATATATAAGAATGCACTGGATCTGTGAGGAACTCTCTTTCCCAGCATTTTCCAAGAGCACTGTCAGTCTTCTTTAGAATACTTCTCCTTTTCCATCTCCTTTTCTTTTTTTTTTTTCCACAATGACTTGGGAAGCAACACTCAGAAAGTAGTCACTAAAATGAAACATCTGTCTGCACTTAGAGTGTACTTGTTTCACAGCTTGAAGTTTAGACTAGAAACATCTCTTCCTTTATCAGACAACAGCACAGCAAAAATTGTACCTACCAATTTACATCTCTTAAATAAACATACTCCTCTTGTCTACAGGAGTTATTCTTGGAATTATTTACATATTCTTGCCAAAGAAATGCATCTTCCCATAGGGCTTCTTTTAGCATGGAGAAAATTTTCTATAGCTTGTTTTGGAAAATTACCACTTGTTTATATATTTTTCTGTACTTGCTATCCTTGAGCAAACCAGTAGTTTTGTAAGCCAACACAGATGGCTTACACTCTTTTGTCAGAAATTTAGACACCAAGAACAGTAAAAATGGTGTTTGGAACTGGTACAGGTTGTCATAACTCAGCTAGAACTGCACAGCTCTTATTATTCCACGAGTTGGAAAAAGGTTATGGCATATGTCACAGTTACCTTCATTTTTGGGAAACATTTTATAAGGAAAAATATGGTTCTAACACTTCTAACACAAAATATGAGATAAAACAGATAAAGATTACATTAATAGTTGATGTGCTCACTCATGTTAGCATGCTTCTTAGGCTGGTGTGTGTAGTTTTCAGAACTTTAGTGAGTATTTTCTGATTTGAATAGGGATTTCTAGGGAGAATCTGAAATCATAAACTCTACAAAATGTATACTTAAATACTGCATGAACTCTACTGAAATTCACAGCAAACTGATACTGTTAAAAACATTCAAATATTTATCCTACTTTAATGGGATTATCTTGGTTTTTTTTTTTCTGGAATAACCAAGGCAGTGGGATAGCTGGCTTTAACACTTCAGTGGGAATAAAATGAATTTTAATTTAATATTTCCCAAAGCCTAACCAGGTCATCTAAAACCCAGACATTTAATTCTGAGCCATTCAGCCCATTTTTTCTGAGTACTCGTCAAGAGAAATAAGTACTTCTAGAACTAAATTTGTAGGATGTTAAATCTCCTTCTAAATGCATATGTAGGATAAATAGGTGAGTTGGCCTTTGAAGTGCTATTTTTTCCTCATTGTTTATTCAAGCAACAGAAGATAACTAAGTACCATGCAGGCACCTGAAATAGGGTATATCAATACCATTTTAAAAAAAATGTATTTTTGTTATTCAAAAAACAAGATATTGTTAATACAATACAGTCTTTGGTTTGAGTAGAGAGGTAGAACATGCTTAAGGCAAGACCAAAAGGTTTTATTAAATGAATGTATTCTTAAATAAGTTGTTAAAAACATGTTTAAATATTCATGAGGAGGCTGATGAACATCAGTGAAGAGTCTGGGCTAAGGTACTGTCTCTGTCAGACTCTCTGTATATCACCAATGGATTTGAGCGTGTGTGCTCTCTTTTGTTAAGTATGTAGCTTCTGACATCTCCAGTGTAAAACTTACCTTCTGCCTCCAACTACTTGATCCACCTTTTAAATTAATTCTATTGCAATGAATAGCATTGTATTTGTTTTATTTGAATGTTGGTTTGTTTTTTTTTTTACATTGAAAGCAAAAATCTGTTACTTTTTCACAAACTAGTGTAAGTATTCCTTTAAAAGACGTTTCATCGTAAGGGAGGCTGTTTCTGATGAGCACATTCCACACTCTGGTTGCCCCTTTGAATATTTTATGGCAATGAAAGTTTTCAAAGCTGCAACACCTTCATTTCAAGAAAAGTGTTCTTCTAAAAGTTAACTGTAATCTCTGTTGACTTATTCTTCCTGAAGTTCTTTTCTAAGTAATAATAAGCTGTGATTACCCAAGCCAAAATATAAAGTGTATTATTACTGACTGAATAGACAAAACTATTTGGTTTTCAGGTTGCTTTTGACAAGACCTGGCATATGTGCCCTATGTGTTAACCTATTTCAAAGAATAGTAATTATTCTTGTTAGAAAGGAGGACACTGGGAAAATTTAAAAATATTTATGTGTGCTGAAGTTTTGTGGCATCCAAATTACAAGCATAGATGGTCTAGATTCCATGCATGAAAATTAAAAAAGATGTGTCACCCTACAAGACCTCGAGAGGCACATCACCACAACTTTATATAGATACTACAGTTACTATGTTTCCTGTTTACATACTTTAATAAAATGTTTAATATTATGCATTTAATTAAGATTGTGAGTCAATTTAAGCATAAGTACAGAAGAAGTCCAAGATTTAGGTTCCTGATAAACCTTGTTATATTTTGAAAAGGACATAGATTCCTAAACTGCATACCTGTATATTGAAGTATACCTTTCTGAAAGCTGTGTTAACCAAAACTGAAATGTTTCTACATAAAGAATTTCTATTACTTATTACTGTTCCTTTATCTGCATATTTCCCTATTGTTTCAAATTTGAGAATGTTTTAGACTATAGACATCATTGGAAGAACAGTAAATAAATGCAAACAGTGCCTAAAGTTTACTTGCCTGACTATTTAGAACCAATTCTGATTCAATGAAATCAGCAATAGCTGAATCAGGCCATAATATGAAAAAAAAACCATGTTAAATGGTATGGCTTTTTTACAGGGATCTGTCATTTTTTGTCAACACTTTCAAATTCGTTGACCAAAGGAAATTTATGTACCCAATAAAGTCACTAAGTTTTGATCTTTTGTGAACACATTTATGTGGAATATCCCTAATAGCATGTAAATTAGATTAAATATAGTTACATTAATGGCTTTACAAAAAAAAAAAAAAAAAAAAAAAAAAAAAGCAAATCTAAAAGCAGAAAAACATTTCATCTTTAATTAAGATATCGTTGCTTTAGTGCTGCAAAACTCTCAAGAAAACCTTGCACTTTACAGAACTAGGAATATTTTATAGGACTTAGTGAAATCATGGCCCATATTGAATTTACAATAATTATGATAAAGAAAACTGTTTTGCTTTCCTATTTGCTTTTAATTGCAAAGTTAATTAATACTTATAATGTTACTATTATTGTTTAAATGCAAATGAATAGCAGGTTACTTCCATCAATATTAATGAAAGAGTGTTAATTACAGTAATCATACTTCTCTGTATGAAAATAAGAGTTACAAAATATATAAAATATAAACTAAGTTTAGTAGCTATCCCAGGCTTGAGATAAACAAATATGCACAAACCTAAAAATGTACAAAAAATATATCCATAAGTTCAAAGCCAATCAAAAGAAAGCAAATAAACAATCAGAAAATTGAGAGTTCTCAAGATGATTCAATTACATAGAGAAACCATGATTCTGGTGTCACAGGATTAGAACTGGAGAGGAAGATAAGACTTGCTTATTGTGAATATGACGATTGACAGCCAAACCATTTATTTTCAGTAACCTGGGAAATTAAAAACTTACCTGCAATCGACTCAGTAAATTGTTGTTGTTATTAAATTATTTTTCCTAAATGTAACATAATGAATATTGGCATCAGCAGTTTATGTTTGCTACCATTACCTAATCACCATGGGATGTATAGTTCCCCAACCTCCCATACAAATTTGGCTGTATGAAGACTCAAGTATAAACGTTGAAAGAGATGAAGTAAAAAGCCTTATCTATGACACATATCGACATACATATCATGCAAGCATCATTATTTGTCAAAACACATATGCATGTGCACTTACATGTTGCTATGTACAGCTGTACAGACAAAATGTGTATCCAAATGTAATTTTCCACCACTCTTTCTAATATTTTTGGTGCTATACTGTGTAAATAAACCTTCTAGTTCTGATTCATACTTGTTTTGTGCATATGCAACCTGATGATGTATCAGAGGAGGTAATTTGGGAAATATTGTATACATGTGTTTATGACTTTATTCAACACAGTTCTTCTCTCTTAGGTCTGATGTACTTTCATATGTAAGATTCTATGATTCTATGTTCATACTAACAAAATGCACCTCCACAACAACTTTATTAGTCTTGCTGACTTTCTGCAAGAGAAATACTCCTACAAATTTTAAGCTTTTACAATCAGATAAAGAAAAAAAGGTTTCTTTACTACAGTACTGAACTCTGAGACCACCTTCCTATTTTTAACTACCAAATATTGACCAACAAAACCTGAAGACTTCAGCAAGAAGCTTTCTTTAAAATGAGTAGTAGCTTCCCAGCTGAGCAACACAGCAGGACCCATGTAGATGCAACTGAAGAGCATTTCCTTGTATGTTTTCAGACAGAAAAAATTATGTGTTCTTCCTAGAACTGAGAATATTATAGGTAACTTTTGTGAATCCTTAACCAATGACAAAATGGTCCACTCCATCATATTTAATAATTTAATTTATTAATTAAAACATGAAACATGCAAATTTCATGTATTTCCCAATCATCTAATTTCCCTTAACAGAATTTTCTTTCTCTTTCTAAAATACTAATTTCAAGCTAATTTATTTTCAAAGATGATGACTACCACAGCTGGGGAAAAAAAAAATTTTTTTTACTTGGGCATAAAATTCTCCTTAAGAGTATAAAATTTAATGTGTCTTACAGATCTTCATAAATTCATAGTGATCACTTGAGAATTATCCTGAAGAGTGAGGCCTTTTCAAGAGTTCTATGTTCAGAAGATGGTGACAGCTAAAGACAGAGAAGACACAGAATGAAATAACGAAAAATTTATTTTCTTAGATATCTCTTTCATTTTCTTTCTTCAAAGTTTCACAATAAATTTCATAAAACTTGCAGAAAAATGGTTTCTGTTTTCAGCTATGCACAATTACAATCATGAGCAAATTATGTATTTTTAGTTTGCATTATTTTTCTCTTTTACTTCAGGGTAAGTCAGAGGCATGCAATATAATTTCAAATGGTGAGATGGTGAAATGATCTTCCTATGCTGAATAAATAATTAAGTATTTTATGATGGCTTGTAATTCAACACAATGTTATACAAATGGAATTTCAGCCCAAAGTTTTTGTCAGTTAGAAACAGGTTTTGCATTAAATGATATTTTATTATTAAACAATGAGCAGCAAATTTCTAAAAGGTCCTACAGACAAGTTTTTCACATTCACTGCTGAATATCAGAACCATGGCCAAGACAATAAAAATAAAAAATAAAATTAAAAAAAATTAAAGGCGACACCAAGTGGGGCAAATATGTACAAGTTCCACAATTTCTGCTCTTTCTGTTGCTCCCTGAAAGAGGAACTGCAGGTGGGCAGGAAGGAGAGGAGTAGTAACATCTGTGGTTGAAAGTATGGCCTGAATTAAAATGTCTTAGGGGCAATCAGGAGCTGAATTACTGAGTGAAAGATCACATTCAAGTCCTTGATTTGCACGTGTGCTTTGCATAATTTGCATATGAAGACAATGTGCATATTCTCACAGCTTTCATTCTGAAAAAAATTTTGCCTCTGGAGTGTGGGGAGATCTAAAATTAATGGAATCTGGAATCTAGAGTATAGAATCTAAAGTAAAGAGAATATATATGGCTTTTTTTCTTGATGCTAGAGAGCGGCAGAATCATAGGCTATTCCAAAAGTTCACAATTTTAAAAACACTGTCTCAAGCAGAGGAGCTGGTTTAGGTTTATATGTCAAGGGGGATTTAAAAATTGCTTCTTCACACCTCTATCAGTAGGTAGTACTTATCGCTCACTGACAGTAATCATTCCTGAATATCAGGATGGGAACTGGAGCACGGAAAAACCTAATTTGCATGAGGATTTAGCTTCAGGGTCATGGTGGGGAATGAAGTAAGAGGTGGTAGCAGCAATTCAGATCTCCAAGTTGTTCTAAGGGGCAGAGCTACATGACAAAATTAACAAGTTACAGAAGCACCTCAGTGATTTCCTGTGTCCATATCCAATATGCAAGTCATGCGTGGGGGCATAAGTCTTCTGGAATGGCAGCTGATGGTCAGGTAGGACACCATAGCACACAACAAGTGACAGCAGGTGCCAGAGTCTCAACTATTGATTCAGGCATTAGAGTACTATTTTTGGATGAACTAAATTGCTCCCCAAGTTCCATTGACTGTCCTGAGGAGCTGTGCAATGATTGTAATGGGATTTAGATATCTAATGCACATAGAGGTTTCAGACAGTTGGAAATAGAAATGTGGATGCTTTAATCTTGAACTGAATCCAAACTGGATGTGATTCAGCTGGTTACAACCAGACATGTAGTGCCATTTCAGCATCTTGTCTAGCTTCCAGTTGCCAATTCAGAGAGAAATTTATTTGATCAGGATCTGTGTCACATCTGTCATAATCTCATGGCTTTCAGACACCTTTAAGTATATCAAAGGATACTAGATATTTAAGAAAGAGATGACAGTATACCCTTGTACATTTAACTTCTTATGTGAAGGAAGAAGAAAAAACAAATCAAGGAAAGCAGTTACAGGTTGCTCTAGAGCAAATTCTGGTAATAAATAAATAAACAAAAATGGCAAAATGGTGTAAATTGATATTATGTAATGTTTTTAATATTACAGAATAAAAACATCTGATATTAATAATACAGTTCTCTTGAAGCTACTTAAGTGTAGCTAGTGACAATGAATGACATTATATGGTTGGTATAAAAAAAGATTTTTATTTAGAATTTCATTGTTTCAAGAATTTTGTGTTTAAAGCTCTTACAAACTGTGTTAGGATCACAATCTATGGTGTATTAAAGTGCAAATACAAGGCAGTGTTAAGAGCTCTTAAAAAATACAGACACTATTGTTAGTGGAGAAATTATGCATGCTTGGTGATACTTTACATCTGTCGATTTGCCAAATAACTAATTAAAATGCTTTAAAGCCATTATGCTGTTTAAGGCACATTTTGTGATTTCTTAAAATGTCATTTATCTGGTGAGAGCCATGCTTGTTTGAAAATGCATTCCACAAAGTGACAAGGACATAGTTTCTGCATGCAAATGAATCTCTCGGAAACGTGCCTCGAACTAGTTTGACCTACAGTGAACAAGAATGAGCAATTTACCATACCTACAATAAGAATAAAAAAAAATATAACAAAACAAATTCCAGTGGTGTATTCAATATGGAGAAAGAAAGAGAGAAAGAAAGCAAGAGAAAGAAAGCAAGAGAGAAAGAGAATGGAAGGAAGGAAGGAAGGAAGGAAGGAAGGAAGGAAGGGCAGGCAAAAAAAAGAACATTTACCTATATTTACCTAGAAGCCTTTATGTTTCAAATAATGGTAAATTTATGCTGTGAAACACTTTCTACTTTCGGGGATTAAAAAAAGAAAAAATTAAAAAAAAACCCAAACCAAAATATAATACACCAACATTCGTCTTAAAAAATGTAGCTTATGTTTTCAAAATGAACACTTACAGGATAATACTTTCCTTCACGTAGTATTTTAATCTTCAGAGGATAACAACAATAACTAGTTAATCTTCTAAGCAATCTTGGGAATTATAGATTGATTTCTCCATTCCAGATATACAGAAAGAAGACACAAAGTCAAGTAGCTTAATTTGCTGAAACTACAGCAACCCGCACAAAGCTGAATTTGGCCAGAAAAGATGAAGAGTCAGAGGGTTGTGGGAACTATATCATGCAACACTACAGTTTATAAAATACAAGCACATAGTTGTGGAAGGGCATTTCACAGTACAGAAGCAGAAACCTCTAGGGCAAATCTGGGGTGAGATGCAAAGAACCCAGAATCAAAAGTGAGAACATTCAAATAGGAACTGAACATACAGGAAAAAGGAACTCTTTGACGTTGGCTGCCTGAACCCTACTCCTGCAGAGAGCAGCTGCCCTATTTAAGCAAAAGTAGCCTCTTGAATATAGAATTTGGCTGTGAAGTAGAAACCTGAGTAAATCTCAGTATGAAGGCATTTGGACTGATGGTCATCAGTGTGCTCTAATGCAAGCCAAAACTAGAATAAAATTAAGGTCCTTCCTCTTAGTTAATGCACAGAACTCTGCAACCAGAAATACAAAATTCATAATAGTTGAAAGTGAATAGTTGAAAGTGAATAGTTGAAAGTGAAAAATTCAAAATAGTTGAAAGTGATGCAGCCCATCAATGATGACAATATTTTGCTTGGACGTGAGGCATTTTAGGTAGCTCCTACAAAGTTGAAATTGTTGGAAGAGCTCTGGTTACAAATATCATGTTTGCAAGAAGACTGAAGACAAAACTTGGACTTCTATCTGTCTAATTACAAAACTGCCTTTGGCTGAGATAGCTGTTGAGTAACTGACACACACAGCAGGATTTAGTTACAAGTTAAAATACTTAAATTTAGGAGTCTACACATAAGTACTGATACATGTTCTAAATATCCAGCTCCCTCCAAAATAAACACCTCTAGTCTTCAGCTCTAGCTGAAAGACAGACATCTGTTCCCAAATAGAACTCAGTAGGATATGAACGGCATTAATATAATTCTGGTAGGAGTGACACAGAACCTATGGGAGAACATGCCTTTATAGAGAGACAGCTGGAAGAGAGAGGGACACAACAGGTCACCTCAAATACTAATATTATGCTCACATAATCAAGTCCTCAGTGGTTATTCTGAACAATTATTTTTTGAAATTTAGTCATTGATGACGACATTGATCATCTAGTCTATAACAGAATGATGTCTGGGTCTAGGGCAACATGAAAGCTTGCTGGTAAACATTTTTTTTGAAGCAGGAAAATTCCACCCCAACAGACACATTCGCTAACAAAAAAAATTAGATGTGTAAGGAAAGTTTTAGGAAAATACTAGCAATTAAATGTCGTTTCTGTGAATAGAATTTGGCACCTATAACACTTATGGATCTGAACATTAGATTTACCAAAAGACCAAAAGGTAGTAAGTTGTTGCTGAAAGAAAACTGCTCAGAAGTTCAATTTAAACTCACTTCATGGAGTTTAAATCTAATCAGGATTGATTCACCCATTCATTAATGACGCGTAATTAACTGGCAATCAATGAAGTATATATATTCAGAAACAATATCAATAATGCAGCAGATAATCAGCTGTACTTTCACTTACAAATTGCTAATAAAATACTGTTTATTAAACACCCTTATGGAACTAATCCCAGAAGGTTGTAACCACACACAGACACACACAAATTTATGTGTAAACCCTGTCAGTGGGGTTACCCATACCCCCACACCCCACACAGCATACCTCCTCACATGAAGCACCTCACATGCAGCATCTCAGCATGCATCCTTGGCGCTGGCTGTGCCCAGCTAAAGCACCAGGTGTGGGCAGGCACTCGGAATCACAGAATCCTGGAATTGTCTGAGTTGGAAGGGACCTTCTAGAGATCCTCCAGTCCAACTCCCCTGCCAAAGCAGGGTTGCCCAGAGCACATCGCTCAGGGCTCCATCCAGGTGGGGCTTGAAGATCTCCAGAGAAGGGGACTCCACACCCTCCCTGGGCAGCCTCTGCCAAGGCTCTGCCACCCTCACCCCAAAGAAGTTCTTCCTCAGATTGGAGTGGAACTTCCCATGTTCCAGCTTGTACCCGTTGCCCCTTGTCCTGTCACTGGGAACCACTGAAAAGAGTCCGGCTCCATCCTCCCTCAATCCACCCTTTAGATATGTATCCTCCTTCCTCAACTGTAGGGTCCTCAACAGGCTGCAGTGCAGGTATCTACTCAGGCTCCTGGAGCACCTTCCTTCCCTCCTCCTTCTGGCACCCACAGGGTTGTTTCTCAGGGTTGTTTTTTGTGGTTTTGGGATTGGTTTTTTGTTAGGTTTTTTTTTCCCCCTCACTCCTCTCCAGTCTCTGGCATTTTCTGTGCTTTCTTAAATACATTTTCCTGAAGGTGCCACCACTGTGGCTGCAGGGCTCAGCCGTGCTCTCTGGTGGGTCAGTTGGAGCCAGAACCGGCTGTGTCCTCTCCTCACAGAGGCTGCCTCCGCTGCTGGCACCTGGGCACAGACAGCCAACAGAAAATCTGGTGGCCAATTCCATTTTAAACATGATCACCTGAAGTGATCAGAGTCCCTTTTCACTAGGGTGAAAGATAATCAGTTTTGGGCAAACACCCCTCCCAGTTAGTTTTATATATTGGACTGGCACAAGCTGTTTACACCCACCACACAACAGGTGGTGTCATCCATGACGCTTTTCAAGGGTGGACCATGCAGGCACTCCTACATGGAGTCAGTGACAAAACTCATGGCAGAACTCCTACAGGCTTCAGCCTTGGTCACTCAGTACCACTAAACCCATGTCACTCCCTTCTGCTGCGTTGGTGGGATGGTATATTGAGCTACATCCAGCTGTTTCACTGGGCAGAGTGCAAGACATGTTTTAATATTTTACAATTTTAAGTGAGCTAATGCAATGGAAACTCAGATTTAGGTAATTTCCATTAGAAATGGCAATGAATACATAGCAGATACAAGATTACAAAACTGTCTTAATGTACTCTAATTAAAAAATATATCATCCCAATGTATAGAATTAGAATAACAAACAGAAAAAGTACATTAGAAAAAGAATGCAAACTTACATACTCATTGAATCACTGAATTAATTCATTCACTGGATTGCTGAATTAATTCTTTGAATTAAACCTATAAATCCACAGATTCTAATTCCATCTCTAAGCAGAATAATATTTCCCATCTGTTTCTTACTTATTTTCCTTAATTTCATAAAGTCTCCTCTGGAGGTCAATCAGGTAACTTTAAACAAGTATTCGTATTGACTTCTTATAAAAACAGCTCTGGAAAGGACTTTGAGAAGTCTTATATTTTATTCCTGTAACCGAAAGAGGAGTAATTACTGACTGATGTTTGTTTAATATGTTTTTAAAGACACCCCCCAACACTGATGAATTCCACAATCTTTCCCCAGGCAGTGTATGCCAGTGGTTCATTATCGTTATTGTTGTAAATGTTTTGTCAATGCCTAACTGGAAACTTTCTTGATGAAATTCTTTTCCAGCACTTCTCCTCCATATCTTGGACATGACAAACATGTCTCCCTCAAAAGGGAGATTACCCTCCTCTTTGTACCAGCCACTTACTTTATGAAGACTGTCACCTACTCTCACTCTGAAGGTCTTTAGACCAAAATCCTGCAATCATTTCAGTCATGAACCCGTATGTTATGAGATTTAGTTATCAAATATTAATTTTTCTCCATTTCTCAGTTTGATCACATATCAAATGCAGAAAACTTAATTTGCTAGCATGAAGGATATCATACCAGTGCTAAAATAGAAAAATTATATTGACTGTGTAATAATCATATCTGGACCATTTCACCACTTCATAATGGGATTGCTTTAGTGGTGTAACATCACAGATACTCAGGATAAACCACACTCCTTTTGCAGAAGAAGTTATCAAGCAGCTTTCCCCATCCCTGTATTTATGGAAATGATTCTTCTCAACTGTACTACATTATACTTTTAAAATTCATTGCAACCTATCTTTAAGACATTTTTTCAGTTTTTAAATATTGTGTTGGATTCCAGTGGTGTACCTCCATAGGGTGTCAGACCATCACAGTACCAACAGGTGAGAGACTGATTCTCCATGCTAGGACCAACTGCCCATTTATGTTGTTTTCAGCTTTCAAGCAAGGAAGGAAAAGAAAATTTTTTGAAATTCTATTACAGAATATGTGTCAGAAAGTGTTAGCTTACCATATAAAACAAAGCTTTTAATAATACTCCTCTCTTAATTCCAAATCACATGAGTTAAAGATCCAAGAAACGAGTTGCAGCATTTAACAAGGGTAGAAAGTCCATGAAAAATCTGTATATCTAATAGGAAAGTGAAAATCACAGACTACACATACTATTATTCTAGTGCACTTTTACTTAGAAAAAGTAACAAATACAGCCAACTACAGGCAATTGGTTAATGAAGATTTCTTTTTTCTGACAAATTTCATAATGATGCCCTCTTTTCCCCAGAAATATAATAAAAAGCCCCTCCAAAACCCAAACACTATCAATGATGTCAGAAAAGCTTCAGCTGCAGTTCTGCTTTGACTGTGCATTTGTAGCTGACACAGAAGAGTCCTGAGTCCAGCAGAACTTAACATGTATTAATGGGAATGAAAGTAATTACTTGTACTGCTGGAACAGCTCATTACACTTTTTTTCTTCCTCTCCTCCCCCTTTTTTTAACGACAGAATTGAGCGGTGTACTATTAGAACAATTAAGGCATTGGTGAATTATATGCATTTATCTGAAACCTTCTTGTAAAGACAGATATAGCAGGTCATTCTCTCCTTTTTCTTTTCTGCCCATGCTAATACCTCCTACGTCTGTTCAAGCACTGACTTGATTAACTTAATTAACTGAAACTTTTTTCAGGTCTCAATAGTTTCTGTATAACTGACATGACACAATGTATTTCATCTGTTAGTCTTACATTCATTCTAATTAAAATGTACTTATTCCTTTTCTAGGAGGTTGCTTTTTTATCTTCACATAGGCCCTATTAGAACTATATCCACATGCCACACAGACACAAGTTTAATGACTTGCAACTTAAAAGAGCTGTTCGAGGGTGTTTTCAGTGTATCAGATATAGGATTAATTTAATTTACCCCCTGTGAATGAAAAAACATACAAAAAAACTATGGCATCAGACTCATAATATTTAAAATTACATTCAAAATATTATTTGGCATAGATGATAACATTTTCATATTGATTTCTCCTGGTTGCACAGGGGTTCAAGGAATGGAACGCTAATGGTATTCTTGACATGGAGGAAATCTTTGAATTAATAGCACCTACATTCTAATAATAAACATCAGTAAGTTCTTCCCATGAATGTGGGAAGTTTCCTACTAAACTATTTTGTTAATATTAATGGGGAGAATTGTTTATGTCCTACAGCCTCATCCTGCAATTCTTGCCTAGACAGTTCAATTGTATGTAATGTTGTACAGAAACGCTACAGTAGAATGAGAATCAGTCTCACCTCAGGCTTCGACACTCCCTGTAGATCAAGATTAGACATGAGAAAAAAATTCTTTACTCTGAGGGTGGTGAGACACTGGAACAGAAAAGTTGTGGCTGTTCCATCCCTGGAGGTGTTCAAGGCCAAGCTGAGTGGGGCTTTGAGCAACCTGGTTTGGTGGAAAGTGTCCCTGCCCAGGGAAGGAGGGTTGGGACCACATGATCTTTAAGATCATTGCCAACCCAAACCATTCTATGATTCCATGATAAATGTACACATTCTGCATGCACATGCTAGTAATATTCTTACTCCACCCTGTATACCCATAAAGCTACACCATCTAAAGTTGGTGGTGTTTTTGATCTGTACAAATTCATACAGTAATGGGAAAAACCCCCAAACCTAAGGTAGAATCACAGTAGCTTCAGCTTCATAATCTTCCAGAAGGAGCAGTATACCATTGCTAATGCAGTACACTTTCTGCTACTCCAGAAAGGAAAAAGTTTCCTTTAGGTCCTGCATCCTACCTGCTAGTTCTCTGTGTATGTAACATGGCTATCTGTTCCACCATTGCCCTCTACGGGCTGCAGGGGACTAGGTCTATTTTGATGTTTGAGTTTATACAGGTACGAGATCAATTATTTAATATTACTTGCATAATGCTGCAGGATCCAACACACGGGTGCTGGGTCTGGGTTAGTAACTCTCACGGCAGTCCTGGCAAAAGTAACTTGGCTTAATACAAAAGCTCTCAGACATCTGAAAACTCCCAGGTGCAGCCAAAATAAGTTTATTCTTTTACCGTTCACCCTAATCTGATTGTCCTTTGTTTTAGGAAATTGAATCTGTTTCAAGCTTATTTTTTTTTTCACTTCAAACACACACCTTTCACATCTTTTCAGAGGTCTATAAACAGATAGAGAATGACCAGAGGGATTTTCCAAGGCCTACTTTGTAGGGCAAAGAGGTCACGTTCCCAAAGTCTCACATAATACAACTTTTCCCACTCTGCATACTGGACTGTATCTGTGTTTCTAGTATAGATATTTTCCAAGAGTTTCCCATCCGTTTCAATGAGCTGGCACCAGAAGCAGGGGCAGAATTCTGGGGGCTGTTGATTCAAGGGCTGCAGATGGAAAAGCAAGATTGCTTTTTCCCGTCCACTACCTGTTTCTATTTTTCTAAGGATTTCATTAGTGCTTGGTGCCACAGCAGTTCACTCATGTCTGAGGAAGATATTTCCAAAGAATAATAAACCTTTGAGTCACTGCTTTTCAAGGCAGACTTCCCATAAAAGTTCTTATATAGACAGTTTTGTTTATGGTTGCATTCAAACTATTATCTTAGGTTGTGACCAAATTACCAGATGATTCAAACCCTATTTGTAATGATAATCTATTCAATATTTAGTATCCTATTTGTTTAGCTTGAAAAGAAAATATTTTCAACAATCACCTGTAATTTTTATGACAATTACATTTAACTGTGCTAAGGAAGAACTGTCCCTAGAGTACTGCTGCTTCTAATGATGTCTGAATTTTTGTTTAGGTAATTGATGATTTCCCACTTAACAATTGTATTTTGGGATCTGCCCTGTGTATTCCCAGCAGCAGAAAAAAAACCTGTGCTTTTACCGCTATTCACTGAAACAAATTTTATCACAAGGTCAGATGTAAACTACTAATGATCTTAAGTGAGAATATAGGAGACTTGCAAGGCTTAAAATAGAATACCACAACGAAATACCATGTTTTCAGCAGCTATTGAAAAGTTTACCATTATGAAGGCACTTACTAACAAGCTACATCTCTAAAATATGGGATGACTACCTGGGCCTTGAGGGCACCGCCAGGATATAATCTCCTCGCCCGGCTCCTGCCTTGGGGCTCCCACAGCTCAGGATCCCATGTCATCTCCTGCCCCAAGGACACCACAGCGGAGCCGATCCCCAGCTCCCCACAAACCTGCACTGCCTAGCCATTGGCCTCACCAAGCCAGGCCCACCCTCTGGCTCATGTCCTGGCCCAACCTCATCCCATCTCCATCCCATGGGAGGTGTCTGATTCCTAGGGCTGGGGCTGCCTCAATGGTCCCTGGCCACCCTGCTCCTGGACGGGGTGGTGGGATGTGCTCTGGCTACCTGACCCTGCCCTGATGGACCCCTGGGGAGCCCCCAACCCCAGGTAGTCACTGGCCTCTATGGTGTCCTGGCAGTGACTTAGAATTTCCAACATTAACTATCATAATAAGCTGACATAGTGTATATTCTCTACAAAGGAATTTTTTTAAGCAGAACCTGGCAGAAAAAACAGTGGAAAAATCGATAAATCTCATGGCTGTTCTGCCCAATCCGGTAATTGCTCAGTTCACTAATTTTGGTATATGTTTCTTTCATTTCAGAAATAGTAAATTTATTTCAGATCATGAACATATATCACTAGGTAAACAGAATTCTACAGTTAGTGTGCTTAGAAGGGGAGAACATGTGTCTTCTAGTTAGAATATCTTCAAATTTTTTTGTTTGAGTGACACTTTATCTGACATCATGAAATAGTTTAAGCTTTTAATCAACAGCTGACAAATGTTATTTTGCTTCCTCTCTGTAAAAAGCTACTCCTATATACAAACAATCGGGTTCTTAAAGGAAGGATTTAAAAAAATATTATGTGACATCAGTCTTGTTACTGTTTTGGTTCCACTTGATCAAAATAATTAAATAATTTATTTAAGTATTCAATTTAATGAAAACTGGATTACAGTCAGTATTGAAGCACTGAATTTAAGATTAAGGTTATACAAATTCTGGTCTTGCTGTATTTCTATTAAATCTGACAAATAGTTACAAGTGTAGACATGTTCATACCTGTTTGTTATTCAATTTGTAATCTCTGACATTTACTTTTATTAGATATTTGGAAAAAATTTACAGCCTTTAAGCCTAGAAGTATCATACATATGCACAGTAAGACAGACTCATTGTGGCTTAACTATTTTCTAGGTTGAGACTTTGGGGGATTTTTTTAATTAAACGTTTTTAGTAGTTACAAAAAAGGAGAAAATTACCAGTGGATCAGATTTAATCCACAATAGTACACTATGTATATTTTGAGCAAGGAAGGTCCTCAGGTGTAAATTTTAAACCTTTTACTCAAATAGCATTTCAAAATGTCTTAGCTCAAGAGTATAAAGGAGTAAGAGCTTAGTTCCTGCTACAATAGAGATAGAATCCACACTATTTCAGAATTGTTCAGATATTGATTTTAGGAGAAATTCATCATCCCAAATAAAAATGGTTGGTTTATTTTAATAAATACGAGAAAGTTCTTTCATTAAACAAACACGGATATCTGAGAAATCTGAATAGTTTGTGGACAAGTTTATCTGTATGGAATTTCCCATTAAAAATGAGAGAGAAAGAGATCTTGTTCTCTGTCATTTTAAGTAACCACCTTAACTGTTTGGCTAAATATTACTCTAATTTATCTTTATTTTTAATTAACTACCTTGTCCCTTTCTTTCCCTCTTCTCATTTTCCGCCCCTTATTATTCTTCTCTTATCATAATCACTATTCTTGGATTTTTTTATGGATTTAACAGACTTCTTGGTAAAAGTGATAAATGTTTCTAAACAGTTTTAATGTAATAAATGTAATATTTTATTTAACCTTCTAATCCTCAAGGTGTTCTCAAGAAATCCTTTTATTGACTTTCCTATGGAGAACCTTGGTTTTAGAAGTTTACATGAACACTAAGTATTCCTTCCACTTGAAAAAAATTTCTATTCAGTTGAAATTCTGAGATCCTGACATTGAATCTGAAATTTCCAATCTTGGAAACTGTAGCTTATATGCAGAACTTTGGAACTAGGTCAAGTATGATATAAATCTTTTTCACTGTTCTCCATCTAATTACACTATTTAGGATTAGCTGTCAGGACTCTAGAACTTCAGAGAAATATTGATTATTTGTCAGATTATGCTAATACAGTCAATGTTACAGCAGATAAATATTTGTATAGCCAAAAAACACTTGACAGCAAATACATGCATATTGTTTAAGACATAAATGTCAACAAATTCATTCTGATGATTGTCACGGATATGTACAGATCATTCAGATCCACCCATCTGTAATGGTCACAGGAACATAAAATACACAATCGGATCAAATTCTCATTTTCTTATCCATACTCTTTTGAAGCCAAAAAAACCAACCACGGTGTAAAGATGTGGAAGCACAATATTCAAAAGGGAGAGTAAATGAACAGTGTATTTCTTATTTTATCATTGTAGTATTGTTAACCAAAGTTATCTAGATAACATCTTCACAAAAATTAAAATAAATCCTCAAAAATTGATTCTATATGTTCATTTTTCATCATTTGGGGGTTTTTTGTAGTCCTTTGTAAGAACTACAGTAACAATTCTATATGTAAAAATACTAAAACTATACTTCCTTCTTATTTTTTTTCATAAATTGTAGATTACAGGCTAGTATTTTGAAAAGATTTCTTTAGGAGCACTGCACGGTATTGTTTTATTTTTTCTCTGTCACACCTTACAATAGACACACCTTTCTAGGGCACTGTAAGGTTTGTGCTTTTCTTCTTCATGCAAAAGGTACACTAATTAGGTGATACCTCCTCTTCATTCCTGTTTTTTTCCTGTGTAAGTATTTTGTATAGTGTAAAGTAAGAACCAGTACATATTGAATAATGTGCAATTATTCATTCCTTAGCAGTTAGTGTAATAAAGCATTATGTAGACTGAATGAATTGATAACATGGGTGAAATATACTTATTTTTGCAAGGTCTATAAATAGGAAACACAGCTTTTTAAGTAGGAAGATATGAAACCAGCAAAATACAAAGAAATGGCCTAAAAGTCCATGAAGACCTAGACCTCAAAAGTCACTGCAAACAAAAATATTCATAATGGAGATTTTACTTGTTCATTCTTGTGGCTTTGAAACCAGACTCTTAAATAGTTCCACTAATGACCTGAAATATAAGACAAAGAGTTAATTAACTGAGAAGAACAATATAGAACAAAAGCAGAGAATGCAGAACCGTGACCTTGTACTGAAAAAAGATTTGGCACTTTTAGCAAATGGTAAGATGAATATGGATGAACTCCTATGGTAAGGTTCAGCCCAAAAAAGGTAAAGTGATCCTTGGATGTACAAACTGTAAATATTAGCAAGATTGAATATGGTACATTAGCTTTGGTTTTGGCAGTGGAATAACCATTATTATGATTGTATTCTGTTCTAGTGTCCATAGTTCAAGAAGGTGGTAATCAGCAGGAGAAAGTTGAAGAGAAGAATGCAAGAATATTTAATAGCTGAAAAGTATATCTGATATTGAAAGACAATAAACCAAATTATTTAATTCAGTAAGAGGAGTAGCTAGAGTTTATTTAGCTTAATATCCTACAAAGAATTTTTAAGATCACTTACAGAAGAAAAGAGGGAGATGAGAATGACCCCTCAGGAAGGGATCCTGAGTCATTTATACAGTAAAAGAAATGGTGGGTTGAGGAATACAAGATCACCAATTTTTGCTCAAAGGAGTATGCTAACTACCACCCTCTTTCTACTAGCTAATCATTCTTGATCTTCTATAACAGTATTTTAAAGTTCAACTTTATTTTCTGATTAGTTTTTCCAAGTACTTAGGTTCTATACTCAATAAAATGAGACATAGACAATGTCAAAGAATGAGGTTTTCAAAATCTAATAAGCTCCACAACCTGGTCTGTAAGAAGGAAACAGAAGTGTTAAATTTCCATCCTTTGTTTCTGGCAGAGAAAGTTACTATACTATACCTCAAACCCAGGTGAGACATTTCTCACAAATAAGTAAAGAGGTAATGGCTATCCTGCCAAGGTCATTGGAATTAAAGCTTGAGCTATATAAGTTTAAGGTTCTGTGTTGTCTTCAGGACACAATTTAACACAACAATCCATCTTATGCAATATGCTCCTTATGGTGCAGAGGAGTCTATCAGATACTCAGCACGGAAAAATTGACCTTCCTAATTGCTTGACCTGACCTTCATGCATGGAAATGAAGTATGCGCTTTAGATGCACAATGTACAACATGCCCAGCTACCACAGCCAGTTTCTCCTTGTCTTGACCTGAATAGCTTCAGTGTTGGAAGTCTAGCACTCCCAGAATGAAGGCAAAACCATATACTACAATCAAGTTGCTAGTGAGTTGTGTATTGTGTTATTTTCAGAAAAAAACAAAAAACCAAAACCAAATTAAATTTTTTCCATACTAATCATATAGGATTTATCTGCCAACAGGGAAGGAAGACAGGGTGGCAGTATTTGAAAAGAAAATACAAAAGCATACTCTTCAGAATGTGCTTACACTCATTACAGTTTCTGTAAGACAGTGCAAAGCTAAAAAATGAAATAAGATTAATTAAGAAGCTGTTAATTGATATTCTTTTTGATAAAAAGTTTAAAGGGGAATTTAATTAATACAATGGTACAAACATGACACGTACCTCATGTTATGTATCACTGAAAAAAACCACCTGGATTTATTCATTAGGTCACACTATAACTGTCTTGTAGAACAACATCACGATTTTTCTAACACATGGTATATAATCAGCAGATTCCTTGTAAAAAGAAGATGCTGGTCAAACACTGCTGAAGCACGATGTATCGATAATTATCTATGAAATTTGGATCCACTCTTTCCCACAAGATAAAAATATTATTACTTGCTTCTGCTTCCTTCTGTTCAGAGGTCAGCATTTTCTATAGAATTAATTTATCTATGGAACACACGTGGCACTGTCCACGTACACTACTTTGGCCATAAAGGAAGGAGTGAATATTGGGACATAGCTGTGGTGTGGTTGGGCCACATGACTTCACAAAAGAAAGAGGAGCCCAAATCTTCTTCAAGAAAACAGTGACAACAGAAGTAAACAAAAGCAGGTGGTTTCGTGAGGATTCTACCTCATTACTTTGAACAAAGTCCATGCCAATAGTGTAGGCCACTGGGAAAAAACTTGGTGGTATTCTGAGTGGGAAATATGCATGTCTAATGGAATTTCTACTTAATACATATAATGAAATTTTAAATATACAATGAAATTTAACTTATTAGAAATGTTAAATTTTATTAGGCAGTCAACTGAAATTCCAGTAGTTTTGAACTAGAACTAAAATATACATAGCTACTTCCAGTAAGAGCTGAAATTTTTAAGTGATCTTCAGTGAAAAGACTGGTGAAACTGAGACTCTAATTAAAGTGCATCTGGAGTAACTAAATGAATTGAGGAGGGCACCTTAATCTTCACCAAAATATCATCAACCAACAATGTAAGCCTCAAAATTATTAAAAAAATAAAGCACACAAGCTAAAACCTTCTTTAAAAATTAAAAAAAAAAAGCTTATTTGCTTTGCCACAGTCTGCTCTTTAACTTACTTCTCAATAATTTTCTTTTTAAAATTGAGATACGTAGATGAATATATATGTTGATCTCAAATTAATAGTGGTAATTCAGATGAGTATAATATTGGATCAATACATACAGAAATCAGGACAGATAATCAGCATTATATTCATTTCCAGCAGTTTACACCTAATGGGAAGTATGTAATTTGATTTTATTTTCTTATTTATTAAAAAAAAAAGGCAATACAAACTCAGATTACCTATGCTTCTAAGGAAAACCAAAACACTAATAGGAGAATAATAACAGCTCATTATGGAAATTTGTCTATATTTATCTGAAACTTTCAGGCTATTATAAAGTACGTTGGGACCTTATCATGCAAATTTAACAGTTCTGATAACATTGTGATTAGTATGCAGTCTCAATAGGATAGGCTGTTTTCTTTTTTAGTCTTTGAGATTTAAATCACTTGATATTATGCTTGTTGAATCAACTAATAATATTCTATTTAGATAGCTTCCTTAATCAGATGTATGTTCAATTTACAACAATGTTACTAGGCAAGCTTTCATGCCGATGACACTGATCTCCAAAACAATTCACTACCACCACCACCACCACCTTTTTTATCTTGTTCAGAGACGTCCAGCGAAAATAATCCTATCAAAAGATAAGATAAGGAGTCCTGTGACACAAGCAACAAACTGCACAGTCTCCTCGTTATGGATTTTACTGTCTTTATATAATCAAACACCGAGGGAATATGTTTATTTGCTGAAGTTAAAAAGTAATTCAAAAAATATGTCTTGTTCTGTGTAAACAGGACTGTTTAGGAGCTAAATTCTCAGCTCTTTAAGATGCCTTTACTAAAAAATTTAATTGACAAAAATCTGGTCATAAAAGAAATTAGTGGGTTTTATAAGACTTTTCTATTTCTCCACTCATTACCAGAACAAAAATAAACCAAAACCAAAACAAACGAAAAAAACCCACAAAAAAACCCAAACCAAACCAAAACCAAAACCAAAACCAAACAAAAAAAAACCCAACAAAGGTCTGGCAAAGTTAAGTATGTTTTATAAACTTTCAGGAAGACGTTACTAATACAGATGTCTCTCCTGTTTTGTGAAGGGCTCTCACCCAACGAAGTATTTACAATGATGCCTATAATTTACACAAAACCTTCCTCTCTTGAAAGAGATGTGAACTTTTCCTTGAGTTAAATTTTTCAACTGAGAGTCTCAGATCATGAACAGAGATTAATTCAGTCACTGACTGAGTCTAAATTGAGTCTAAATCTACCCTCTTTTAGCCCTTTAGGCTTTGTCATACTGGAAACAGAAGGACTTACAGATCAGACTCCTTTGGACAGACCAAAAAAATAATAATTCTATTTTAAAGTTGGAATTACAATTTGGAATAAATTAGCTACTTAATATAATTTTATAGCTTTTCCCTTGGTAAGATCTATTATGTGACATATAGTTCTGAGATCTACAGGTAGTTTCTTCACGGCTGAGGTTCACAGGCTGTGAAATTGCAGGTACATACTTCAAGCATTGTATATTTAATATTCCTAAAGAGAAGACTTCAGACCGTAGGAGGTGCCACATTTACAGCTCTCAAGTATTGCTGTCTCTAATTGAAAATAAAAGTACTTTTGCAAATAAAAGGTATCCAGAGAAAAACTTCCCTACATATTTTAGTTTCTGTGACCCATTTTATGGGAAGACAATGACACCATGTGAAGGAGATCTTTAGTATTTCTGTCATGCTGATTAATGTAATTGGATAAATATGGCTGAGCCTTCCCTGAGGAAGAAGCAAGTACAACCTTAATGAGTTTCCTTAATACTGTAACTTGCTTAAATAAAATAAGAATACAATTAAGCTTATTCAAATGTAAGACTGAATCAGAATGCCATTAAATACTGTTCAGTGCACTGAAGTGTGAAATATATGCTTTTATGTTTGCTGCAAAAAATACACACTCTTAACATTAAAGGCATGAGAGGGAGTAACAGAACAAAGAAAATGAAAGATAAATAATAGATAAAAATAGCTGCAGTCTGTGAATTACGTGCATAGTGTAATACATGAATACACATGAGCAAGGGGGAAAATCCCCACCTCTGTAACACCATAGACAAAAATGGGGCAGAAATCCTATAACCAAATTATTTGGTCAGCTAAGCTGCTGCTACTGCCTAAAAATTATATTATATACCACTTCAAACAGGAGGACATACAATTGAATAACAACAATCTGACCCTGCCATGCTATCCTTGTGTTCACCAACACCTACCCAGGTGAAGTTGAGGCTGCTTTAGTAGCCATGGTCAAGATCAGGCTCAAATTCTCAGAACTAAATGATGATACTGTCATGAGTTTGTTATGAACAAAAGGGCACAAACCACATGTATAGAGCTCGGGGTTCATTATGAGCCCAATTAATGTTTTAACATTCTAATAACCCAAAGTGTTCAGTCAATTATACTAATATTCACTAATAATCCAAATTAAGAAACCTTGGTAATATAGCTAACTGGTTTTGCTGGGGGAAAGGAAAAAATATATATAAATCACTTGCACCCACTGCTATGCTCTCCCTTCCCACGTCCCCAGACTCCAGCACTGGCAGTCTCAGAAAAGAGAGAGTGTTGCTACTGAAGCTCAAGAAAAAGAGATCAGAGAAATCCAGCAAGCCCAACACTGTTTTTGCAATTAACTCCGAATTATTGACAGTTTGAAGCATATGAGGTTGGGTTTTTTTTTTTAAGTCTAATTGTAGTGCTTTTAAAATAAAAATGACACTAATACATATTAGATACGAATATATTCTACAAGGATTGCATAACTTCTGATAAACCAAGTTTGAAAAAATGACAGAAAGCAAATCCTGTTGTATTGATTCCTATTTCCTGTTTTGTTTGATTTGGGGTTAGAAGTAAGATACTCATTTCTAAATATCCTTCAGATCTTGTGAATTGCAATTCCAGTTGTGTTATATGTGCATATTATATTTTTTTTTTTAAGTGCTCAGTTACAAGCCTTTCAGTGTATGATCTGATTCTTCTGTAGAACTGCTCAGCATTTGGGGTAAGGGGTAGGTAGGGCAGAAAGGGGGTAACACAAAACTTCAATGGTCCAAGGGAGCTAAAGATCACAAAGAAGTCTGTTGCTCTCTTTCACCACCATTCCACCTTCATGCAGTCTCTCACTATTTATTTGCTATCTTTTGCTGCCTTTTCAGCTGTATTTGATCTTCAAGTTAAGCTCTTTATGTTATCACCTCACATCTCCTGCATCTCAAAGCACGGACAAGGAACCTGCCTGACCCACAGCCACCCTGAGGAGCCCATTTCCATCCAACTCTCCCTCTGTGCCTCATCCTCTTGCAGATCCCGCCCTTCCCCATGTCACAGGTGATTCAGTGACTTCGCAATGACTCACAAGAAAGCAGTGACTCAGTGAGCTCACAGTGACTCACAGAAGAGATGGGAGGAAACCAGTTACTCAGCAGAGACCCACCAAGAGCAGAGCATTTCCAGTCAGCCCCCATGGATGCTGTTGAACAAATGCATCGGGCTTCCAGCATTTCAGAGAATTAAGCTAGAAAGGACCTTGGGGATTATATTTTCTGATCTAATGCCTTCCTTAAACCTATAGAAAAATCAATGCATTACAGAATACTTACCTCCAACCTTTTCTCTTTTTCTTTTTTTTCTGCAGCAGCAGAGGTCTACTTGTGCTTCTCCCTCCAGCAGGATTTTCTTTGCACTTTCATTAAATGCCTTGCTTTCCTCAACTGGTTTCTTTTTGTGTCATAAACAGCAGATTTCCTTGCTGCTCTTTCTCTGAGGGAAAGGAAATTAAGGAAAATCACATACAGAAAATAATGGAGTTCGAGGGGTGTTGTTTTTTTGGGCAGTTTTTTTTTGCTGCTGTTTTTTGTTTGTTTGTTGCTTTTCTTTCCCCTGGGATTTTGCCCTTGATACAAGTGAATTGCATCAGCCCAAGTATCTACCTTTTTCTGAGTCCTAGCTTTTCTGGTGTTACTGATGCTTACAAATGCTTCTAGACCTGAGGGAACTTTCTTCTTTAATCTCCTACTATTTCAGTCTGAAATCCAAAACTTCGCTTTATGATTGCTTTCCTCTGGCCATGGAATATGTCTCCACAACCTTAAGTCCATCAATAGATAATGCTGTTTCCTATCAATACCAGTAAGCTAAGAAAGGCAAGTAGAAGTTTACCTACTGCAAGAGAAATTAATAAAAGAGAAACTCAAAAGTTTGGGTCTCCATTGATGACTTTACTGCAGGTTTGTTGTATAAATTTGGTGAGATGCATTACATGTTTGAATGTCTTTCTCTGAAAAAATAAACCAAACAAAACCCCCCCAAAATCCTTCATACTGTTCACAGAGGTCTTGGGTTTTGGATGGCTATTTGCTTCTTTGTTTTCCAATATACAACAATATATGATGGTTCACTTTGATGGCTACTTGTCATAAATACATACATAGAATAATGTTCATTGCAGCAATAACATTGGTATCTCAACTAGCAGAAGAGCAGACATATTAAAATGTACTAAGCAGCAAATAATATAACTGAAAGCCATTTTTCACCTTAATTACTTCCAGTAATTAATTTCCAGTTGTGTATGCAAAGAACAGAGAGTCCACCAGACACGTGTGAAATGTCAGTGTAAGAGTGTGTGAGTGTGTAAATCAAATACAACTATACAAAACTAACTGAGAGGAGATTTGCCTCAAACAGATTAAAAAATTAAATGAAAAAGGAAGTTGACCATCAGCTATATTAAATATTAACCAGGGAACAGAACCAATGGAACAGAAATAATCACTAGAGACTAAAATGCCTTTCTCTTAGGGAATAACAAAAATTTCTTCAAGAAGCTGTGGTCTCATTAACTGGAAACTGCTGGGAAATAACAAAGTCTGCATATCTTAGTCATTGAAAAGCCTACAAGATGTTAATGTGACAATGGAAAAATGATCCCACAATTTGTCAAACTAGGTTTTCCTTACTGAAATAAGGAATTATTAATTTCATTGTATGTAACATGGATCTTCTCTGTATTACACAATTTCATTATACACAATTTTACCCAACAAGGAGTTTGGGAACAGGACTGCAGATTGGAACAAGGACAAGAATGTCTCACGGCTGCAGTGATCAAGGCCTGAGCACAACATGTTGGCCTTTGTAAGATTCCTGGACAACCACCTTTGAATCTAAGTGAGAACACCATTGAATACCTGTGTGTGCTGGGAAGGGGTTGTTGCAAGACTCCCTGAAAGGCAGCAGCCTCCTTTTATCTGCAGTCAGACGGGCTGAACGCCAGGGGAGAAACACTTGATAACAAATATCAGACTTAGAGCCTCTCACCTCCCACCTGAAAGCAGTAATCACTGCTGCTTGCTTCCAGTGAACACCTGTGAGAGCATAGGGCTTTGTACTTTAGTCTGTGTGCAATTAAAGACCACCTGTTTGCATGCAGGATTTTTTTCTCAGCTGCTTCCCACAGCTGAGACCACTTATTATTCCCTTCCAGCTGATAGGTATTGAGCCACACATCAACACCAAATTCTGTGAGACTATAGCAAGGCTGATTATACTAGTGGTCACCATCCCCAACCTGAAAGAGAAGATTAACAGAACCTTCTAAAACAAGACCCCGTGGGAATGTTCCTCTTCTCTTCCATATCTGGTGGGGAGCAATGAACATCATTGCCTTTTCATTGAGACTCCTGTCTGACCATGAATGGCATGATGCTGGGGTAATTAGCAGCTGCTTTAACAGATGGCTAAAGCACAACAATTCTTTAAACAGCCTAAATCACAGTTTTCTTAATTATTCATCATTCTGGCTGTGGTATTTATCAACAGGATCCCCAGCATTTCACAGAGGAAGTTACAACACAGCAAAACATAACCAGTACCTCTAGTCTGTAAGGATTTCATGTTAGGCAGTGTTTCAGGTAGAGGTACACACAAAGGTCTTGGCTCAAGCCTGAGTCAAATACACTGTATAGGAACAGCTTTGGTTGACAAGAATAAAAAGCTGAGATTCAGTTACTATTTGCAAAGACATCAAAGACCTAATTCACACAGGCAAATAAACAAGTAGGTATAAATAATCCAAGAAGAAACTTATCCAGGAAGTTAAAAGAAAGCTCCTGATCACCAACAAGTGAGGTCTGAGGAAGAGGCAGGAAGAAATGCAGCTTTAAATACAACAACTTTAAATGTTATTTAAAGTTACATTTGTACAACAAGTAATTGACTATGATGGGAGAAAACTGGATTTAGTATTTTAAGAAATTCTCTCAAATCATATGTTCAATAATCGTGGGATTTTTAGATATGATCTTTACAGTGCCAAAAGCACTGTCTTGTTCTTCCTATATGAGATATAGGGGTCAGTTTCTTTTATTGCAGGAATGCTCGATCACCTGCTTGGGGTTAAGGCAATTTGAGCCCTGCCAGCAAGCCTTTAACCACACAGGTAATTTTAAGTTTTATATGCATCAAGACATCGATGGGTCAGACAACATCTAAGAGGGAAACCTTCCTGAAACGGTAAGGTAAGATTCGGGTGATAAAGTCCTTCTGTGGCACTAATCCAAAATCCTTTTGCAATTCTCTCCAAGTTATGAGAGTGGGGAGAAAATTCAATTCCCGCTGCAAAAGTGATCCAAGGGCTGTCACACTTCTGAGAACAAAGTTAGAGCAAAACCACCCTCAGTTCAAAATCTTGACATGGGCAAAATCCTAGCTGATAATTTTTTGAGTGGATTAGAGAGGATTAGAGAAGAAAGAGAGGTAGAATAAAAATAAGAAGATAAGAATTTTTTCTTTAAGTCACTTCTGAGCATGGTAAATTGGTACCTCTCAGATTTTCACAATGCCAAATGAAACACTCGCCTTTTGACACTTCACAGTCCAAGTTTCTAGACTGAGCAGCACTTTCAGACTATTCTTGGACTGCAGTCAGGGCTCAAAAGAAGGAAAGGAAAGTGAAACTAAGGAATGATATTTAAAGATTTTTAAATCACTGCTTGTGCTCTTTTTCAGGCATTGTGGTTTATACATTTTCCTGGTGATTTTCTGTGTATGATTTCATTAATGAAATCTTAATATATTGTATGGCTTTCAACTGGATGTAAAGAGTTTTTTGTCTTTTGTAAATCCTGTATTACAATCATTAAGAAATGTTCCATAAAAACTTGGTCATTTATGGAAAATTCAGTCCATGGTTATTACAGATATTCTTGATTATTTTTTCTTTGCGTATATAGAATCATAGAATCATCTAGGTTGGAAGGGACCTTAAAGGTCATCTAGTCCAACCATTAACCTAGCCCTGACAAAAAAATAATTAGGAAATAAAAATTACTAAACCATATTCCTGAGTACCATGTCTACCCATCTTTTGAACACCTCCAGGGATGGTGCCTCAACCACTTCCCTGGACACCCCATTCCAATGCTTGATAACACTTTCAGTGAAGAAATGTTTCCTAATATCTAACCTGAACCTCCCCTGGCACAACTCGAGACCATTTCCCCTTGTCCTATCTCCTGTGACTAGGGAGATGAGACCAACTCCCACCTCTCTACACACCCCTTTCAGGTAGTTATAGAGTGTGATAAGGTCTCCCTCAGCCTTCTCTCCTCCAGACTGAATGTGTCAAGTCTAGTCGGTATCTTTAAATAGCTTCTCTCACTATGTGTGTATGTGTGAATTGTGTGTGTATCAAATGAAACATCTCTCACAGAAACATATTGGTGGACTTTTTTTTCCTTCTTTTTTGGCTTTTGTTAGTCATTCTAGTTCTAAATATTATTTCCTTGCACTAAAACTGGTAGAGACCAGTGCTGTGCAATAAATGGGAGAAAAATAGTACACCGTGGAAGGATGTGTGAAGTTTGAGATTGGTTAGAAGATCTACAGAAATATATTTTTTTAAATCCGATTGTTCATGGGGATGCATGTTGGTAGTTAGTACAAATCTTCTATATTCAGATACCAAAGCAAAAACTTTAGCTTCCTAATCAGAATATTTATCATGTAATGAAAATAATATTTCACTCTCATTTTTGCAAAACGTATGTATGTATAGAATCATAGGATTGCCTGAGTTGGAAGGGACCTTTCAGATCATCCAGTCCAACCATCAACCTAACACTGACAAAAAAAAAATCACTAAACCATATCTCTAAGCACTATGTCTACCTCTCTTTTAAATACCTCCAGGACTGGTGGCTCCACTACTTCCCAGTGGGCAGCCACTGGGCAGCCTTTTCTAATGCTTAATAACCCTTTCAGTGTAAAAAGTTTTCCTAATCTCCAATCTGAACCTCCCCTGGTGCAACCTGAGGCCATTTCCTCTTGTCTCATCACCTGTTCCTTGGGAGAAGAGGTTGACCCCCACCTCTCTACACCCTCCTTTCAGGGAGTTGTAGAGAGCGAGAAGGTCTCCCCTCAGCCTCCTTTTCTTCAGGATGAACAACCCTAGATCCCACAGCTGCTCCTCATAAGAGTTATTCTCCAGAATCCTCACCAGCTTCATTGTCCTCTGGACCCGCTCCAGCACCTCAATGTCTCTGTTGTGGTGAGAGGCCAAAAAATGGTCATAGTACTCAAGGTGGGGCCTCTCCAGTGCTGAGTACAGGTGGACAATCACTTCCCTAATTCCAGTCACCACACTGTTCCTGACAGGCCAGGATGCTGGTGGCCTTCTTGGCCACTTGGGCACACTGCTGGCTCACGTTCAGCCGACAGTTCAGATCAACACCCTCAGGTCCTCTTCTGACAGGCAGCTCCAGCCATTCCTTCCCAAGCCTGTAACAATGCATGGGGTCGTGTGGCCCAAGTGCAGGACATGGGAACACTGTGAAATTGCTTCTTTTTCTATACAGGCTCCAAATTCAACTCTGTAGGGACTTACCTGTACCTGTAGACTGGCAGATTTTTCTGCGTAATTTAAAATATGCTGATTTCCATTTTCTACTTTTGCATTCTTGCTAGATAGTAGGTTCCCGTGACTAACTCAGAATTAACATGGTAGGTCACTCTCTGGTGAAGATGGGTTTGCACTAAATGAAAGTGGTTGAAGGGAGAGACCAATCCTGCTCTGCTGACTCTGTTGTCATCAGAGTAACCTCTGGCAGAGGAACCACAGTTAATAGCAGTAAAGCTGGAGAAAACACAGCTTCTAATTATTTATTTAGGTAAAATGAATCAGGGTTCCTTGATAGCTAAGATTATGTTCAGGAATTTTTATTGTACTCCTTGAGGTGAATTAAAGACATATATTTAGTTAAAAATATATATTAAAAAAGAAAAAAAAGAAAAAAAGAATGTATTTGACAGTCTTACTATATCAGATCTGTAAGGAGTTTGCAAAGATACATCATGAGGCAGTTCCTTATATATCCTTGCACTAACATCAGTCCTGTGAGTGCTGACATGGAACATCTCATCTTGGCATTGGGTCCATCCCCCATTACTATGTCTGCTGCTCAAAGGAGGCCCCTCAGTGCTTGTGTTCCAGAATGGCTACAAGCTAATGTTGTGGCCTTTTCTTATCTCACCATGAAGGGAGACTTCACTCCCTTACAGGGAGGAGTTCTGTCTCTGGCTTTCCTGCTTCCAGCCAGTTTAATCCTTTTTGCAATTAGGCCCTCTTTCTCTCCGTTCCCTGGTAACAAGTTACCACTGCTCAGCAGTTATGATTATAATTTTTCCTTCAAGCATCTGAGGGTCCTTCCTTGGGAGCAGATTCCATTCTTAAAATAAGGATGACTCTAATCCAGCACGGTGTCTAATATTAGCCACGTCTGATAACCAGTGGGGACTGCAGACAGGTGGAATGGATGAAGCTCATTTTGTGTCAAGAGGAACAAAACACTTAACTGCACACAAACAACCTGATTCTGAATTAGGGCTTCGTGTGTGATGAAGCAGCTCCCTTATTGTGCTATATTGAAAAGCAGTCATTGACAATTGCCAGGAGCAGAAGTCTAGGCAAAGATTATAAGAGGTAGGAAAGCATATTGTGATATTTCCTTAAGTAGCTCTGTGATTAAATCTGCCAGTCAGACTCTTGCTACTATACGTAGAGAGCTTAGAGGTGCATTAACAAGGGAAGTCCGATATCTTTGTTCTTTCTGCTTCCATTAGGAAGGGCACTGAAAACACACAACATCATACTGCAATACTCTGGCTTTAAACCTGCAGCAATCCTATTAAAAGCAGCAAATAGCACTTATGAGCCTTTCCGATGGAAAACAAACAAACCATCAACAAAAACCAATCCAAAAAACCACAACCAAACCGAAACAAAAAAAAACCCAAATATGAAACGCACTCTAGGAAATGAGAAAAGCAAAATCAGAAAACCTGAAAGAATGAAGTGAAGCATTAGTCCCAGTTTGTTTGCTCATAAGGAAACAGAATAATTAGGATTTTAAAAAAATATCCAAACTTGCTTTTGTAATATATGCAGACTTCTATTGTGCCCACTTTACAGTGGTGTCATTGTGCTAGAGGGAAAAGAAAAAGATTTTAAATAGGAAAATGAACCATTTTTTTTCTTTATGTCTGCTTGGTTGGATACTTATATTTTACTAAAATTCACCCAGTGGAAGAATACATGCATTTTAAGTTCAGTCTTCATCACAATGGCCTATGTTTCAGACAGAGATAAATAACAGCTGATCTATCTAACAATCCATCCATCCAAATTTGTATCCTAAATTCCTCATTGAAGTATTTGAGACCTTCTTGCTAGACATAAAAGTATAGCTCTTACGTATTTCCTTATTCTATGTTTTTCCATACCCACTTCATTGCTCTATACCCACATAATAGCTCTATAGTTATGATTAATTTTCTTGTATGGCTGAGAATATGAGATGGTACAAACTAAAGAGTTTTTTAGAACCTCTACTCATAAAACTGCTGAATACTATCTATACTTTGGGAAGTGGCAACACTGATGCATAAGTGTTTTTCATCATCCATCTATGTATGTTCACACATTGGCAGTCTTAACTGTATTATTATCTGAGTGCTTGCATAATGCCTGAGCACTCCTTACTGTATTAGGTTATTAATCGCAACTGACTGCGAGTTGGATTCCAACCTCACTCCTTTTTTAGGTATTTTTAGTGTTAGAGTTCTACTTCAGTGGAATTGTTCTTAATTTACACTTATCTTCACTGGAATAAGCTCCTAATATTGAATGGATAAAGTGCAAGCAGAAGCATGTCATTCAGCATGTCACTCTTGGTATCATTTTGATTACTCTGATGCAATCTTATGCTCTGTTTTTTTTTTACTTATCTAGAAAATTATTTGTAAAAAGAGCTAAACTAACATATAAAAATGTTATTTTGCATAAATGGAGTCTGTGGAGACATGTGTCCTACGAGGACAGTGAGTACTTAAAAAATGAAGAAAAAAATTACAATTTGTTAATGACTTTGAATTTTAGTTTATTATTAAAATAGTTCTACATCTAACCATATTCTACATGGTTAGAAAGAATTATGCTTTGTTCAGAAGATGACAGTAATATTTACTAAGTTATATATGAAAGCTATATAATGATATTTCAAAAATATTCTCAGATGTTTATTGGATATTTTTATCCTTTGTAACAAAAGTTTGTAAGGAACAATGGAAATTAAAGGATAAATATATTGAACATTTGACCTGACGCACCCCACTTCATCCCTACCTTCCATAATAAGTTTCACTGTATTAGTCAATTCAGATAATGAGAGGAAGTAGTAAAACAGATTTCTGCCCTTTAACAACTATATCCTTAGGGAGAAAAAAATTATCTCAAACCATTGCTTTAGTGTAAGAGTACTGCATAATGCTTCAGAGAATGGAGAGAAGAAAGCATGACAATGAGCGACGAGTCAGGCAGTTTTGCCACAGCCTCTGTCAAGGGAAATGTAAAACAAATGAGCATATCTGTTCAATATCTGTCGAGTAATGAGAGTGTCATATGAGTTCTGGTCTGTGTCGACATAGCTTGAGCAGAAAGCTAAGGAAATATTCACAAAAGGGAACACTCACTGTTTTTTAAAATAATAGTGTTCAGAGTTACTCAGGACCATATTATACAGCTCTTACTCTTATTGGTATTTACTTGTGTAAATTACCCTCTTAGAAAAATAGGACTACTTTTGTGGCTTGACTTTTGATAGCAAAAGAGCTTCATTATCAAGCTCTTTATATCCTATTGCTATATTTGGCAATAATCATAGTAATATCACAAAGAGACCATTTTGAGAGCACAGCCTGGTTCTTGACAGTCTCTGGAATATAAATAATACAACAGTCTGCACAGACGATGTTTAAAAAGTCTATTTATTTGTTTTGATTTTTTTTCCAGAATCCTGTTGGTTTTGACAAGATTTCTCAAGTGCAAAGTATAGTTATGAAGCAGTTCAGAGAAAGAGCAAGTAGGTCATCAATGGTGATGACCTAATTCAGAGGATGTAATTCAACTTGGCCTTCTCTCTTATTTGGGAATTGCTTGTCCTCTGGGCCCTCGACCATTTTTTCTCACTGTAGGTGGTCCAACTAATTTAAAAATTAAATATTTATTAGACATCAGCCTCATAACTATAATCCTTTTTTTTTTATGACTAACTATGGGAGAGAGAAAAAGCTAAAAGTGACTTTCCTCTTAACCTCTCTCTCCACCACAAGCCATTGCCATTGGGAGAGCAAATAGTCTCAGGAAAGAAGCAGTTCATTTCTATTCTATATCTGTTGACGGCTTTTGGACCCAATGCAGGTTTTAAAGGCTGACAAGTAGTCATACATCATCAGCTGTATGGTGAGCCCAGCTGATATCTGGTAGGTTGACGTTTCCCACCAGGACAAGGGCAAGCGATCTTAAGATCTCTCCCAGCTGCTTATAGAATATCTCATCTCTCTCTACATTCTGGTTGGGCAGTCTGTAACAGACTCCCACCATGATATCAGCCTTGTTGTCCCTCCCCCTGACTCTTATCCATAAGCACTTGACCCTACTGTTACCTCGTTATTAATTATGTGTCCTGAGAACAACTCCCAGTTAATCAAGTAGCTGTCCCACTTTAAAAATCACTAGCTACTCCTCTCCCATAATTCAAGATGATCTTTCGCCACCCACGTCCAGCTGCAAATGTGTTATATCAGTCCAATGTTGTGTGTCTTTTCCTAAACCCTTCTCCAAAAAAATGATACTGGTCATATCATGCAAATAGCTAAAGAAGCTGAGAAGTGGAGACTTACACCTTGATATGAAATAGCCTTTTGAATGAATAATTACATAGAGTTATTGTAGGCGTGAATAAAGGAAAAAGAATATCAAGATTTATAAATACATCATTAGAGTTGGTACTTTAAAACTGACTGAAAATAACTTCTTTTCACAAGTCAGAGAATTTTGCATATGAACAAATTTGAGTTATATACAATGTATACAGACTTTGCATTTTTTCAAAACTATAAGCAATTCTAATTCCTATTTTAATCACCAATATTATGCAGTGGTGTCTTTGTTCAGGAAAAACAAGTTTTCAATTAAATATATCACTGTACATTACCTGATTCTTTTAAATGACTATATTTTATGCAGCTTTCTGTAAGATAAATTCTGTACTCACTTTACATCAATACAGCCTGAGACTGATAATTCAACTTAGAGTCGCTGCAACACGATTCCTAAATAACACATTTGAATAGAGAAGCTGATAAGCATGTCATAATTTTCTAAAAGCATGTTATAGCATCTGTTAGTTGTCCCAAGATTATTTTTGATCATTATGTGTGTACAAAAAATACCATACTTTTGGAAGGCAATTAGAATGCTAGTAATTTATAATGTCACCCAAAATAGAAAAGCAGTGCATATCTCTACAATCACACACAAAAAAAGATCGTTTAAGGATTTCTACTGAAGATGCCTTTTCCCAGGTGGTCAATTGCACTTGTCATCTGTTATTTTGGAAAATGCACAGAATTTAATAGATGAGGTATATCAAACTAACTACATTAGGAACATACCAGCTGTCAATATGGCTTCAGCCCAATAGCATCTTTTGGGAAAAGCAAATTCTGAAATGCAGACAGTATACTATTAGTCTGATAGAATGATTATAAGTTGCACCATCTGTTGCATATTTCACAATTAATTGTGATTGTATCAACAGATATTTTCTAAAATCCACATTTTCTGTTTTATAAAAGAAACAGCAAAGCAGAACAGCAACACGTGTCAAGCAATGATGTACCAATGCAGGAGCTAAGTCAGATAAGCTTCAACCTTTTTAAGAAGATAGATATCTAGGGTACTAATTATAGCAAATCGATCCAAAAATATCAGTGTCAGTACAGAAAACCAGAATTATCTATCCTTGCTTGAAAACTTACTGATTTTGCTTTTCAAAGCTATTCCATTGTGCAGCTGTATTCTATTCCATCAGTTGAATGTTATTGGATTTTAATAACAGGAACCTATTTAATCAAACATAAATGTAAAAGCCACAAACATTTGGAAATGTTCCGTGGCTAGATCGAAACTATAGAGGAATTACTTGCATAAAATTAAATGCCTAGACAAAGTATTCAATGTGAAGCATCTTGAAAGTATTTAAAGTTATATCAGAAAAAATTAGTTATGTTTGAGTCTTGGAGTTTGTTTTTTGGGGGGTTATTTTTTGCTTATATCCTTTTCTCCACCTCATAGGCCTAGTTTGTTCGTTTCTTTGTTTTATTCTTTCTTTATTTATTTCTTCTAACATGATCCCTATCTGTTGCCAAGTGAAAGACCTAGTTCTGGTCCCAGCTACTATTCTTCAATTTTGGCTTTTTGCCTATGACATTAACAGGCTCCATACAGGGCTATGGGTCCCATTCCATTTGTTTAGAACTGAGATGAGACTCATAGAGGCAACTTCATGGTCAGACAAGTTTTTGAAAACATTTGTAACACTGAAAGCATAATTCAAAGAGTTTTGAAAGAAGACCTAGAAATATGTTGTTATTTAAATTGCTTCATTCTTCTCCTCTGAAACTAACATTTTATTTTACCCAAAGATAAGTCATCAGTCATGTCAGCTTTGTGCAAAGTGAACTGAACAGGGCTTAAAGCAAAAAGAAAAACCGTAACATGTTCTTCATATTGCCTGAGCCATAAACTGCATGCAGACAACCTTTCACTTTCTCAAAAGCTTCTGTAATTTTACTTGCAGATACAAGTTACCTCAAACATGGAGCAGGGAGAGGGAGCTAATGTCAGACCCAAATGATCTTCATAGATGCCGTTTTACCAAAGATTTTTATGAGGTTTGTTTCTTTCACTAGCACCAAAGTAAAAATAATATCTCCGTTTTACCCATTGTTCCATAGGTAACAATATCATTAATTAAAAAAAAAAAAAAAGTAAAAAAAAAGGGGAGAGAATAATCCTTCTGTGTATGATATGCACATATGTGTACGATATCTTCTTTAATAAGAAAATTGCTGTATTTCGCATAGGCCTTAGTTTCCAAATGACTTGTATAAACTTAAGTACTTAGGAACTTAGTACTTAAGGAACAGTGTAATAATCTATGTAGATGACAAACACAAGAAATCAAGTAGCAAGGAAAGGACTTCAGACAAGCACAAGCACAAATAAGAGAAGCTGCCATAACTGTCTTTCAACAGCAATTGTGAAAATTATTGGAAATCTGATTTGCAAATACTAGCAATGACAGAGGGGGAATCAGGTGGTTGCATTCAACGTTTGTGATATATTTCTGTTGCTTTATCATAGAATTACAGAATCAGTGAGGTTGGAATTTCTGGAGGTCATGTGGTCCAACCCCCCGGCTCAAACAGGGACACTCAGAGGCAGCTGCCTAGGACCACGTCCAGACTTGTTAAAATATCTCTAAGGAGAGAGACTCTGCAACCTCCCTGTCTTGTCCATCAACTTCAGCTCTATTTTGACTCATTGAACCATAGGAAGCTGACTTTTATCTATATCCCAAACAAAACTATAAACAGGAGAATGCCTAAGTTGGAGTACTCCAGGGAAAAAGACAGACAGGAAAAAACCTTTGTCTTCCTTGTACTGAAGAAACTATATTTTCTGCTTCTTTCCCTACTATTCTTGTAGCATCATTAAGTGATTAGGTAAGAGAAAATAAAACAGAATTCTGCAGAGCCTAACATGAGAGTGCCTTCATTAGAGAAAATTACTGTCCAATATTCAGAAGTCTCTGCAAAATCCAAGAAATAAAAATAAATCCATCTTATCCAAGAGTAAGTTCACTCTTTCTCAACACGAAAGCCACATTAATTCATGACTGGTCAGATCATTGGAGGCATTTGATGATATCTACACTAGTACACAGATTTGGTTTTGTGGGATTTTTGTTAGTTTTGTGGGATTTTTGTTAGTTTTGTGGTTTTTTTCTTCACTGTTTGGCAATCAATCAGCACAGCAAATGTTATCTTTTAGGACAACAGTTATTAATCTAATAACTAATAGTTACCAAACTCAGAGCCAGATGAAAAACAAGCTTTCAGTTTATTGGGAAAAAAGCAATGTCCTTTCCAAGATATATAATGAAAAGTGGATAGACTGACACTAATAGCTTTTTGAGCATTTGCTGTGACTGGAACTTTTTAGAAGTCAGTATCATGTCCATTAATACCAGAGCTAATTTCCCCAATTGCTCTTTAAGCTACATATGAACTTATATAAGAAATATGTAATTCTATAGGAAATATGTAGAGAAATATACCTGTTTCTTTATAACTTCCTTTATGTTTATAAAGAATTTGATTGACAGAGCAAATGAAGAGAGATGGGGTTTTTCCTTATTTTTGTGTAAGGACCTATGTTTCTGGAGCTGTCATTATTTATGTATGTTTTACAAGTACAGTCATGAGGCCACCACTGTATCTGAATGGATGTAGAGAGAGATTATTACAAATACATGGCAGATTTTTGTCTAAAAAAAGTTAACGAGGTACATTTCAAATGAATTGCCAAGGTTATGGCATTGCTGGCATAAAATCAAAAAGCTTTGCTTATGCCCAGTGCTTTAAAACTATATTATAATATTACTTATTAAACTGTAGCATTAACAAAAACCCATCTATAGATATTTTTGTTTCAGAGAAGACATATTTACAGCAGATCTTGAAGAATTTTACATTTTGGTGACAAATTTGAAAACTACAGGTAGTATTCTATATGAGCAAGACACCTGGTGTCTTCTTCTTCTCTAAGACATTTTGTGTTTCTCATCAATTAGTGAAAGATCACATTTTTCTTTTTAATTATCTAAGTCTTTAGACTAATATTTCAATTCTTGGTCATTATTAGAGCTACCAGCCAACTGAAATTCATATTCTGGCAACAGCCTTCTTTTCCCTTTCTTCTCCAAAGCTCTTGAGTTTAAAGAGCTATATCAATCATATCTTCAAGCCAATTACATTAATCTGGTTCTTTTGGATGCCCTTAACAGATTTCTGAAAAGGAAAATATGTCAGCCTGCTAGGAACTGAATGCAGATTTCTCACCTAATGACAGAACCTGCCAGGGATTTTGCTGCTTTGCTATCTCTCATTTTATCCTTTGATCAAATAGCAGCTCCAGTAATGTTAATTGTCTTTCTCTTTCTGTAAAGCAGCTCCTCCTCTTTTCACTTTCTTGAAGTTAGCATAAGATCCATTTATTTGTTTATTATTTTCCAGCTCACTCTTCCCCTTTCCGACAGGGCATGCTTTGAAGAATATGGCAACAGAACAGAACATTTCACAAGCACTGATTTTTGGCACAAGATGGTATCTAAAATCCACTGTGAAATATATTAGTGAACTTAGATCTGTGACTTTTCATCTTTTCACCTCATTCATTCTCTCTTCTTACATTTCTACTGTATAAGCAGAAGCTGTATTTCTCGCTCAGCGGTCTTATCTTTGCAGGTGATTTTCTATAGAAGTAGGTGAACTTAATCCATCTGATTGTGGGCTGTTGATGTCTCTGCATGACAGTAACTCCAGCAGTTATTGACAGTCTTTTCTGCTGTGTGTTGGCAAAGAATCACCAAGGAGCCCTGATATCACCATTCTTTGTAAGGACCTTTGTAGTGCTGATTAAAGGAGTGGCTGAACTCAGCCTGAAAGGCAGCTGTCCGGAGCGTGGTGCCCCAGACTCCTGGCACTTCTTTTCTCTGGGGACATTAGAAATTTACTCCGTTTTTGTTTTCACACAGCCTTCTCTGTGTTGATCTGTGTTGCTTGAATCTATTCTTCCAGGGATCAGTAGGAAATTATATTTTAAATTTAATTACAGAATTCATGTTTAAATAAGACATAAACTCAGCTTCCTAATTATAACTGTCTTTTTTTTTCCCCCTGAAAGGCCAAATATCCTGCTGTTGTCCTAAACCAAGACTATTGGCCATTTAATGCTGTAACCACATATCTCACCTATTCTGTTTGTAACGAAGTTATTTGCTACTGACTTTCTGTCCTAAATCACAGCAGGATGTTAAATATTTTTTATTCCACGTCTATGCTGGAGTGAGTTCTGTAATATTATGTCATTTATGAGGGTTTGGGGGAAAACTGGACCAAAAAAACCCACAAAAAAATATGTAAATATAATGCAGAACAGTAATATAGTTCTTTCAAATTTGAATAGTAAATGCTTTTATACTGTGTGTGTCTTTGGCAATAATTGCTCTTGTATTTTCTGCGATTTCTCCAATTCATTGCTGGAGGTTGACAGAGAAGAACCCATGGCAAAATGAAAAAAGAGGTCTTCATTAACGGTCTAGCTGCAACGAACTTTTAGAATGAACTTGCCTTCCCTACAATTCATATCCTGTCTCTCAGTGTTCTAACCAGCCAAAAGGTATATCCAGGAGCAGGCACAGCCCTGCTGCTTTTAAATGAGCAACTCCAAAATAGGAAAGAATTTTATGCATGGCTGCCACTGTATCTGGCAGTGAGTCAGGGTTGTAGATTCCCTCGACAGAACTAGGGAAGGCTTACACATCTCCAAAACAGTCAACCTGCTGGACAAGCAGCTGCTAAATTAACACCGAAAACAAACTCTTCTAGAACTTTGACCTCAGCCTAGAATTTGGGCTAAATTTCCAGGAGCTGCCTCCTTTACTTCAGTTCTTCAGTTCTTTTTCAGTTCATCCATTTTTAAAACCTTCTGCTGCTGCTATTTTGCATTTTTATTCAGTAGAAACCAGAAGCATTTCTGCAGGGATTGCTTACCTGGGCTCAGTGGTATTTGCAAGCTGTGATTTTCGAGCCTGCCCAGGGAGAATCCTGAGCACTCACTCAAGTGCTGCCAGTGCACAGAAAACACAACATCTTAGTTAAAACCCATTGGCTACAAAACAGAGGCAGAGTCTGGAAATAAGGAATCTCTCAATCAAGCAAGTGCCCCAGACAGTAAGCTTGTATTAAGTTGCTTCTTAGGATTGCTGTCCTTGCCCTGAGGATTCCTGAGCTGATGACAGTGCAATGGCTCAGCTTCAGAAAAGATAGAGATGGAAATTGATTCAAGCAATTGGTTCAAGCAACAGCTTTTGAGGTTAATAAACTTGTATGGAAAATGTGAACTTGAATGTTCTCCTCTTTACTGCCCATTGCTTTCCATCAAAGCTATAGAAACATATGGACCTAGACTTCCTCAGTGAACTTCTATGCCAATAGAAATGTATATGCTCTGTCTTTGAGGTATAAAAGCAAGCTTTATATTAAGTACTGCGCTATAATATTCTATATTCAGAAAAGTGCCAAACATTTCCTGACAAGCAGTTCCCTGTCCCTCCTGAACTACGGAGCCCAGAACTGGTGCTCCAGATGGGGTCTCACCAGGGCAGAGCAGAGGGGGAGGATCACCTCCCTCAACCTGCTGGCCACACTCTTCTTGATGCCCCCCAGGATGCCATTGGCCTTCTTGGCCATATTGCTGGTTCACGGTCATCCTATTGTCCAGGTCTTTTTCCTCAGAGCTGCTCTCCAGCAGGTCACCCCCAACCGGTCCTGGTACAGGGGATTATACCTCTCCAGGTGCAGCTCCCTACACTTGACCTTGCTGAATTTCATCAGGTTCCTCTCTGCCCACCTCTCCAGCCTGTCCAGGTCTCACTGGATGGCAGTACCACAGCCCTCTGGAGTGTCAGCCACCCCTCTCAGTTCTGTATTGTCACCAAACTTGATCCCCTCACCTAGATCATTGATGAATATACTGAAGAGGACTGGACCCAGTACTGATCCCTGGGGAGCACCACTTGTTACAGACCTACAACTAGATTCTGTGCCACTAATCACGACCCTCTGAGTTCTGTCTTTCAGACAGTTTTCAATCCACCTCACTGTCCCTTCATGTAACCCACGCTTCCAACACTTACCTATGAAGATGCTGTGGGAGACGGTGTCAAAAGCCTTGCTGAAGTCCAGGTAGACACCATCTACTGCCCTCCCCTCATATGCCCATCCGGTCGTACCATTGTAGAAAGCTATCAGATTAGTCAGACATGATTTCCCCTTGCTGAATCCATGTTGACTACTTCTGGTAGCTTTGTTTTTCTCCATATGCTTTGAGATGACACTGGGATTGAGCCATTCCATCATCTTTCCAGAGATGGAGGATGCTTAAATAGCATTTTGATGTCCTGGTATTTATCTCCACACTGTCTTTAAAACAGAAGGACTCCATGTTAGTTGCACTTTGATTTCTGAAACACAGGCTGTGAAACCAATTGAAAGCTAAAAAGCCACTGGCCCAATGGATGCTGAATCTTCAAGTGGAAATTTCATGTAACTCCAGTAGTTTCTGTATGGTTGCCTAAGTACGTTTAGAAGTAAAGTTTTGCAAAGGAACAGAAAATCCACTAATTGTGGCTATTTGCAAAAGCCTCTATTTGTAGAAGTCTCTATTTGTAGAACACCCACTGTATGCATTCTTCTGATCAGGAGTTAAAGCTGCCAATCTACTTTAAATGTGAAGTGACATATTACCCATTTGGATGACTACAATCCCTGTCAGGTAATCACAATATTCTTTGCCTTTTCCTGGAATAAATAAGTACAGCTACTAAAAATTCTGTCTATATGAAAAGATTTTTATTTTAAGCTTGATTACAGCTTTTAAAAAGCGCTGTGGCATTATTTATGTATTTTCTTTATATGGCATATGATTTATCAGTTCCTGGAAACTTCTGTATGATAGAAATCTTACAGATATCATCAGTATGTCACGTATTGGAATTATAAAGATGATCAGCACACCTAAATAAAGTCTCTTTGGTGTAGATGATAGGAGCTGGAATAGAACTGTCAGAGCCAAATTTATGAAATCTCTTCACAGGGCAGTGAATATATGCTTTAAATATATAATAAACCCTCCTTACAGATGTAGAAAAAAGCTGCTGCTACTGCTGCTGCAGTGACAGAGCAAAAAACTTGCTGCTTTTGTCATCTGTTAGAGCCAACAGTTGTGATGGGAATGGCATCGCCAGCACTGTCACCATCAGCACTACTAATAAATCTCTGGAACTGGAAGGAGACATGAGAATATTCAGAGGGAGAAAGCTTATTTAAAAATTAACAAGCCCTTCCACTACTGAAAAAGGAAGTTTAATGCACATGATATTGCACGAAGGAAGATCTTATGAAACAGAAAGTTTAAATTTAGTCTACAGTTCCATGTTTGAATTTAAAACATGAGAAGCATGTAAATTGCCATGTGACATAAAATGCCACAATTTTATTGTTTTTTTCATGTACTTCTGTGGTTACAGCTGTGATATTTTAAGGGTATAGCAATGTAAGGTTTGGAGAAACAGTAGTACATTTTACTAGACCAATGACTGAAAATAACAAAAAAGAAAATCCACTCTCAGCCCCACAAGCTTTTCTTTGGGCTCTCAGATTTGATGTTTTAAGACAAGTTAATAAACAAGGACATTGTATGGGCATGAACAGCATATGTATGGCAGAAAATTAAATATGGTGATTCATAACTAAATGTTTTGGGTTTGGGTTTTTTCCACATTTTTATTACAAGATCCTCCTGGAAAATAACTTTATGCAGACATCAACAAATGCAAGAATAATGAGAACTTAAGTATTTAATATCTATGTACAGATGTCCTTCGATAATTGGCTTACTGCAGAACTAGCTGGGGTGGAGAAGAAATGCTGGTATTTTATTTCTGTGACATAAAACAAAGCTCTCCCATTTTCTCTTCTGTTAAAGTCAGGTAACAATTGCTTATTGAGCTTGTCATCTGCAGAGTCCTTTTTTGGTCATGTGCAGCCATCAGCAGCAGCTCTGTCTCACTGCAGACCTGTTGTGAGCAGTGACAGCAGGTATTCAGGAGCAAGAGCAAGTCTCAGCTAAACAGGACTTTGAAGTCTTAATTTCCCCAGTAGTGCATGTATTGCAGTTTGGGATGCTTTGTCCTAACCCATTCTATCCTTGCTGCACCTATAATACCCCTCATTAGCCAGCATGTGGTGCCTTTCTAGAATTAACGATTGGCACTGTGCGTACACTTGATAAATAAGTAGCGCTATTCAGACTTCTTTATTCATTTCACTCGAGGTCAAGTTTCCTTTTAACATTCCAGATGCTTTTTAAACTCATAATCCATCTGCCTAGCCACTTAGCCACCTTTCCCAGATTTTATTTTGGTGCTTACCAGTGTACTATTTGAATATATCATGATGGTATTTATAAATGATGCATATATGCCTGTTCTTTCCTTAGTAATAAGAGTATTGATACACTTGTTTACCTCCATCACCACTATTTTCAATGGGATTTAGCTAGGATGGACTTAACTTTCCCCACAGCAGTCCATGTGGGGCTTTGCATTTATTTGTAGCTGAAAGGGTGTTAATAACACACAGGTGTTTAAGCTTTTGCCGAGCAGTACTCCTAAAACGTTAAGGCTGTATCTCCAACCTCCCCTGCAAAGGCCACTAGGTTGGGGATGGGCAAGAGGCTGGGAGGAGACACAGCTGGGAAGCTGGCAGAGACTGATGGAATGGCTTTACAGGTATCCATGCTTCTGTGCTCAACCTTTTCTCTCTTTCCTTAAATTGCCTTTATCTCGGCCCACAAGTTTGGGAGAATCTATGTGATTAACAAAAGAGTCAAAATTGAAATGGAACAAGACTAAGGTACAAGGACATTTTTAATGATAAAATCAAGTTTGAATTTATCCTTATTATAAAAGGGTAAGGATGTTTTAAGGAGTGGAGGAATATCTAGATATGCAGTGGACAGCATGAAAGAAGATGAATGACTCAGAAGGTATCTTTGCAGTGAATGAAGTGATAAAATTTTCATTGACTCCTGTGGGAGATTTTTGTCCTCATCTGTTTACTGAAGTTTCCCCTAAGTAACTATAAGTTTCTGTGGGAATCACCAGGTCTAAATATTTTTGAACATTCATAAAATAGATTGATATTTAATGTTTGGGGAAAATGCATCTGTTAACATTTTCTACATAGTAGTAGTGAAAAGTATTCCCAATTAAATTAGTATTTTTCAGAAGGAGTAATGGAGACACGATAGATATTTTCCAGAAAGTAGAAATCTCAGCAGGTGGAAAATGTTTGTTTTCTAATTAAAATAATGTGGCTATTGTTAAGGAATGTGATGATATTTTTTTTTAAAGGTGACAATTGTACTTCTATATTTCTGTTTAAATTTTCTACTGGGAAAAAATATTGAAGTCCAAAAATGGATGGTTAGATAGATAAGAATGAGGATTTGTTTCTTACCAAGTGTATATACTTCTTTTCTTTAGGCCAGTGATACTCTATGTCTGAAATTTCCTTTTTTTAATACCATGGGATGCATCCTATGTTGCTTCTCGTTCTCACCAGCCACTGTTATTTTCTCCCCACACAAGTCTACCAGTTTATTCACAAATGTAAAATAAGCTTATTCAAGTAGACGAGGAGAAAAAGTCCAAAGATACTGTGTCAAAATTCCAAAACACTGATATACATTATCAAAAGACAAAATTGAAAGAATCATTCCTTCCTCAGCAGGTCCAGGCAACCAAGGAAAACTGAAACACATGTTTCTGTATCTTCACTAGTATCAAGGATGGCTGCATTTTTTGAGATTCAGATAATTCCTTTATACATTCTTTAAATAATTATACAAATTTTTAAAAGTTTTTACAGACAGTCGTGGACTTGAGTTCAGGGTATTTTTATCTTTTTTAGCAAGCATATTACTCAATAGCAGCATTATTCTGATGTATCAACTGTAATTTTTGAATATTAGCAATATTTACTTGCAGTATAAGACTTAATTCTTCCAGGAATATTTAAATATAGTTAAATAAAATTCTCTTATTATTTATCTGCTTGTGCCCCATATGCTATTACTGCAAGCCTGTGTCCCTCTGCACCAAATCCTGAGACTCTGCTCCTCAAGGCTTCCTCAAGAAATACCAGGTCTGTATTTCTCCACACTACATTGCTGCATTAGAGTCATCAATATCTCATTTTACATAGGATAACTGGTTGTTACTGCTATCTAGACATAATTGTATTTGTGCCACAAAAGATAAGTGAAAGTAAATCAAATTAGACACAGACACCTACTCAATTGAGAAACTGCTGTCACGGCTAAATCAAGTAAAACAAAGCTGATGAAAATCCTTTCCTTATTTCATAGAATTATAGAATCCGAGAATGGTTAGAGTTAGAAAGGACCTTAAAGATCATTGAGTTCAACCCCCCCACCCCGCCATGCCTTTGAGCATGATTCTTCCTGTAGCTGGAGTAAGAAGGCTTCATCAGTAGGTTCCCCTAGATCCAGCCCTCCAATCATTTTCATGGTTGTTGTTTGGAACTGCTCTCGCAGGTCCATATCTTGAGCTGGGGATCCCACTGGATGCAGCACTCCAACTGGGGTGTCACAGAAGAGGTGCAGAGAGGCAGAATCATCTCCCTCAACCTGCTGTCCATGCTTCTTTTGAAGCAGCCCAGGATACGGTTGGTCTTCTGGGCTGCAAGTGCCCTTTGCTGGCTCATGTCCAATTTTTCATCTGCCAGTGTACCCAAATCTTTCCCCACAGAGTTATTCTCAATCCATTTGTCACCCAGTCTGTACTGATATTGGAGATGATTGTTAGGACCCAGGTGTAGGACCTTGTACTTGGCCTTGTTGAATTTCATGAGGTTCACACGGGCCCATTCCTCAAGCCCATTCCTCTGGATGGCTTCCCTTACCTCTAACATCTCAACTGTAGCACTCGTGTCATCTGCAAACTTGCAGAAAATACAACAAAAATGAAAATATAGAACAAAGTATATAATTCTATTTATGTAGAAAATATACCTAAAATTTAGAGAAAAAACATGTGTTTATTCAACTGTTATGAAAAATTCTGTTGGTTTTTTTTTTTTTCTTTTTGAAGCACTGTCATATATCTAGAGTCCCCTCTGACTCATAATTTTATCATTTAAGCCAAGGATGCTCTTTCACTAATAATCTCTCAACTATGTCATGGTAAATGGGTCCTTATTCTAGTTTTCTTACAATTGAAGTTGTAGTCCTGGCCTCCACTTTGTTAGTATTAATATAAATATCTCAGGAGGCTCAAGTGAGATTAGTCTCAAAGGGGGTTTGTATCTTTGTCTGATGCTACAGTAGAAGATATCTAAATAACTCTTTTCTCTCTTCCCCCTCCCTTTTTCCCCTTTCTTTCTTCTTTTCTTGATTCAGACTTCTACTCTACCTCCTAAAATAATTATTTAAAATGGTACAAAAAGTAGAAATTATCAATTTTAAAATTGAAGAGTTCCAGAGTATTATTTCCTTAACTGTAATTCATCTTTTATGCATAACTTTTTCAGGTCCTAAACTTTCTGCTGGCATAACAGCCCTGCCTGTTTTGCAACATGCTCAGTTTTTTTGAGGTACCTCAGCCTTTCAAGAGACTGATAAAGTTTGATCTCACAACTCAGCATTTTCAGAACAATGCTCTTAGAAAGGTAGGAGCTAGAAAGACTATTCATAGCAGCAAGATACATGGTCCATCACCTCAGTCTTTTCTTTAACTTTGTTGATAGTTTTTGTTTTTCTCTTTTGAAACACACATTAAGCTTCCTTTGACTTAATTTTATGTCTTCAGACAGGCAGAAATATAAACCGAGCAAAAAAAGGTCACAGATAATATTCATTAAAATTTAATACAGGCATTTTCCCAGCTCTTCACAGGGCACTTTTATAAGAATGAACAAGGAAATTCTCAATAAGAAGAATGTTCAGCTCTTCTATAATTTCTCCTTATGGTAGCATATGAAAGCCTAGAATGCTTAATAATTAGCTGTTAGTGGAGAAGTTGTGCCTTTTTTTTATTTGTTTGTATAGCGTATGTTAAGATGCTGATAAATAGCAGGTTGCAGCTAACAAATGTTTTTAGTCTTTCCTTCTTCAGGGAATTGAAATATGTTTTATATAAAAATATGAGGAGGATTTTTCAACATAAGAATGAAACAGAGCAATGAAATAAGGAGAGTTGCCAAACATCATTGAAATAAGAAAAGATTCAGAAACCAGATAATGCAAACCCATTTTTAGCAAAATGACTTTACCATGTTGACACCATCAGGTCATTTGGGTAATATTTTATTATAATATCTATACTTTACAATTTAAAATAGTACCAAGATTTGATATGAGAGTACATAATAAAATGGAAAACTGATTTATTTTTTCAAATTGCCATTGCTCCACGTTAGTTGAATAAATAGGATTAAACACAAAAAAACCAAAAACATAAGATGTGAGCATATAGTATTAAATATGGCTATAGAAGTTAAAGTAAAAATTCAAAAGGCATCATCTCAGTGTTTTTTGTATGTCTGTAGAACATGTAAAAGGAAGCATTAGAAATAATGGAGGCGGCAATGTTACAAAGTTATCCACTCTATAAATGGAGGGGCATGTATTCTTCACCAAAATTAAAAGAAGTATCTATTTACTTTGGTTAATGTACCTTTTCCCAAGACACTCAGTGCTAAGTTGCACTCAGCACTTATTGCTGAGAAAGGTATATACATGACTAATTCTGGAAAAGTTAAAGACAGTAACTTTCATCTTCTTATAATTCTCTGTGAATCTAAGACAAAAGCTTAGAAGAAAGAATTCCAGAGATTGCTGCATGCTTATTGGAGATAAAGCAAGCAGAACTGTATCATCTATGTAAAATAAGGAAATAATACAAGTCATTAAACAGCTGTGATAGAAATAAAACAAGAAATAGCTCATAATGATTCTACTTATATGCTGTTCAGCTTCAATTTCTATGTAAATAATAAGAAACCTGTGTAAGGTAGTTACAGATGTGGAAACATGCATCATTGAAGAGTCTACGAGGAATCAAAATGATAATAACATACCTAATGGGTTTCTGCCTCCAAATCCTTCAGTTATTGGACCATACAAACTACCACAGCCAAAACCCTGTCGGTATAACCATCTAAAATGAAATATGTTGTATGATCCCAATGTTCCGAGGGGTACTAAAACAGTCCATTCAGACAATTTATATACATATTTATTTTTGTGTGCTTTTGTTCATAAGCAAGTCATGAGTAGCTCTTAAGTTGCTTTTTATTTATTGTTTGGTTGGCCTCCAAAAGGACTGAAAGATATGTCTGAACTCAGTTATAATTTTGTTCAGTTTTTTCATTCTTCAACACGTGCATCCATTAACTTATTTCTTATATATGACCTTTATCCAAATTCTTTTACTTAAGTTATCTAACTGCTATAAATAAGAATATATGAAAAAATAAGGAATTCTCTAGATATCTTGAGGACATAAGTGAAACAGTCTTTTCAGAGAGAAATGAATCTTTATTATCTTGTGAAATATTTAGACTGAAAGTGCAGAGATTCCAGATTGAGGAACTCCACATTTAGTACTGAAAAGAGAATTAAAATAGTTTCAAGAAGTGGGAAAGAGGGCATGAAAAAACAAGCAATTGTGATTTGCAACACAACTTGTAATGATAGAAATATCCAAAACTAAAGTTATGAATAAAGAATTAAGACAAGTCAGCCATGGAAAGTAAGATAGTGACAGTGATTATGAACACAGTGATCCGAACAACATCAACATCATCCATGCATCATAATCCAGTTCTGTTACAACTGTTTCTTGGATTTTGTATAGCATTTGAAATTATTATTTTATCATGATTTTTGTGATTTAGAACTGCAACTTTTCCATCTTATCTTCCACACCATTTCCCACATTTCCATCTCTGCAACCATTGCTTTCATATTGAATCAGACTGTGAAGTGATGTGTTCACCTGTTCCTTTTTCCTTCAGTTCCCCTTTGTTCCTTCAGTAATGGTAATGATCTCATAGGCTCTATGAATTACATTTCACTAAACCAACAGATAAAAAATTAGGATTTCTTTCTTCTTTTAATGACTCTTAAATTATTTATTTATTGGCCTTCACAATAGTAGCAAGAAGTCTTAATGCTCAATAGTTAACAATGACAGGCAAAAGTGGTGTTTACTTAGGTAGCCCTTACTGAATTGTTCATGTTTTGACTAATAAAGGCATAAAGAGATGTCATGGCTGCTGAGCTCTTAGACAGCAGTCAAAACTTTGGTCTGATGTTCAGTTACAACCCTGGGCTTCCTATTACGACTATAGGTAAATAAAAGTATACTGTTTGATTAAGATAATTTACTTGCAATCAAAGATATTAATAGCAGATATTTAGGAAAGCAGGTTATTAGTGAGGAAAGCAGGCAATTAAGGATAACTGAAAAATCTAGACATACAAGTGAAATTAATGGATGAAATCTGGCAATATATTTAAGTCAACCAGTGCTTTAAGCCCTTGGTTTAACTAAGGAATGGTCAGTATGTTTCAGAACTTTCCTGTTAACACAGTGATAAAAAAAAAAAAATCAAAGTTTTTCATTTTGTTATAAATCAAGATGAATTTCATGACTACCTCTGCCCCTCTCCCCCTTTTTTAGTTTTTTTTTCCTGTTCCTCAAACCCTTCCCGTTGTCTGTTGGAAAAAGGTGCCAGTTTTATGTCTGGGGTTCCCAGTACAAGCCATGTCTGATGGGATATTGAAGCTACATGTCAAAACAGGCTTTAAGTTTTTATTGCAGTTAAATGGCATTGGTTTTTGGTTTCCTTGAGCCATGTTTATGGAGAATTAAAAAATTACATGTGTATTTAGTGAATAGGACAAACTTGGAAGCAGTCCCTGCAAGTCTGTACTTGGACTGGAGTGCACAAACAGGGTAAACCAATAGACCCAAAGTACTTTTAACATATTTGACAGTGCTACTTGTATATAAATAAAGTCTCCAGCAATATTCAATGTCAGGGCGTGAATGCATCCCCCTGCTTTGGGAGTTTTGGCTATGTGGGCTGGATCAGATATGGAAGGCGACCTCTTCCTGCAGGACTCCCTGAGATTTCTGCTGGGTGGCTGGAGCCAGGGCCAACCCCACCACAGCCCCATCCCTGTTCCCCAGGAGCTGCTTTGAGCTGGGATCCATAAGGAGCTGCTTTCAGCTGGGTCAAGTTTGACGTGCAGGCCCCAGGACAAAACAGGAAGCCTATGAGGCAACATCCCAGCATGTCCCCATCTTCTTCCCTGCTCCTGACCAAGGTGGTGGGATGGCTCTGCTCTGCTCTCATGGAGCACGGGGAGCCCCTACGGCTCCTGGGCCCTGACCTGAGGTTGCTGCTGGCCTCAGCAAGGCCTACACAGCAAGGCAGCTTTGACGGAAGTAACCAACAAGGCCGAAGAAAACTATGTTTTGTCTGAAGAGCCCTCAAAAAGAGGGGAATAAAACACTTTGAATAATTTGTGGGTAGTTGCAGTGGGGTAAGGGACCACGACTTCCTTCATCAGGATGACAAAGACCAAGGAAGGTTAACTTTGCTACTGGCAAAGAATGGAACTCTAGGAAAAATGTAATCATTAAAAGAACAATGTTATTCATTGTGTGCAAAGGTTAAATACCACACATCAAAGAGCAAATTAACATGTTATAATTTTTAACCTAAATTTGCCAGCTTTGGAGCAAATAGTGAGAAATCTGGCATAGAAATCATTCTTCCAGCTTGAAAAACCAACATTGAGCGGCACTGGAAAAGCAAACCAAAAATAACCATTCAAGAAAAGCAAACATAAATCAAGTAGGAATGAAAGTATTAACATTATAGTGTATTGTCTGTAATACACGTACAGGAAAACCAGATTGCAAATTGCTGAACATTTGTGAGCAGTGATTTATATAATTACTCTATTCACTCCACTGAGCAGCCACTCCTCCTAGCATGAGTGAAAGGTTTATAACACAGCCTCTAATTATTACTTGAAAGACTTTTATCTCTTAAAGGTCAAAGTCAGGATTACAGGGTAGGAAAGATTATCTCGAATTTTTTGTAAAGTCGGCATAAGAATAAAGCCTATTAAAACTGGTGCTCTGAAAAATAAAACAAACTGAGGAAACAAAGAATGAATGAAAGATCTGAGAGAGAGAATTAAACTGTAGAATAAAAATCAGATTACAAGACTGCATTTTTCACAGCGTTAGTTCATTGGTTTTGTAAAATTGATGGTTTACTATCTTTTGTAAAATGACGCAAATCAGAATTAGCTTTCCTGGAATCAATATGGTTACAGTGGCATTAGCTCAATGAAAAGTGACCATTAAAGTCAATAACTTCCTTTGGTGTTCAAATATACATTACAATGTAAATTTCAACATCATTTCCCTTTGGGAAGAGAAGAATTTTTACTTGCCATTTACTGGGTCACTTTTACAATCCTGTAGATAGCTGTCAGCCTGACACATTCACAGTCTGGAACTTAATTCTCCAAATATTACAATTAATACCTTTAGCATTGGTGGGGGGGAAGGGGAGGGGAAGATTAAATTTCTAATATTGAAAAGATGCTAGGGTAGGAACAATGTAAAACTCGGGCTTCAAAAAGTTGTGTTTTTAAAATTTACAGGTGAAACCTTGGCTGCGTAGAAATCCAAAGACATTTGGAGAATATAGCAATCAAGTCACAATAGCACATGAAAAAAAAATACCCACCTGTTTTACTTAAATACAAAAAGCTATTCAATTCACTGTTACAACTATGATTTAAAATTATTTTGCTGAAGTACCTACTTTTCTTTATGCTTATAACTATTGTAGATCATGATAATGAGTAGAAACGATGTATTTTTAAGAAAGTAAAACTTAATAAGTATTAAATCAAACTTTAGAAGACATCTTTAATTCTATGAGACCCCACCTGGAGCACTGTGTCCAGCTTTGGAGTCCTCAACACAGGAAGGACATGGACCTGTTGGAACAGGTCCAGTGGAGGGCCATGTTCAATATCATAAATAAACTTCTAATTATCTAGGTGCAGGGAGAGGGCAGTTAAGTATGTAGAGGACATGGCAATTAATGTAACTGTGAAATTTAAGTGAAGAGTAGAAATCCAAATGCTATGCCTTTAAGTACTTCAAATTAGCTCATACACAGAGCTCAGGGCTATATTGTCAGACAAACAGCACCCCCTTTCTTTTTTTTAATTTCTTTTGCAAAGGCCAACATATTCTATCAATTGTAACAGAGCAGCATAAATGTTAAGTTTCTCTTTTGCCCTCTGCTGAAGTGAATTCAAGGCCTGCACATACATGCTGATGTCTGGCCTGCTCTATGACTATATAACATATATAAGAGAAAAATACGTTATGTAATACACGTTTTCCAAATAATTTACTGTTCATCATGGCCTGACATTCAACAAGATATTTATAGGCATTGCAATTAAATCTTCCAATAGACATAAACTTACTGTTCTGAAAAGAAAAAATCATCAGTTCTTTTAGGTCTAGGCAAAAAGTGCAATTTTCTTAAAAGAGAAATATTTCATTCCAATTTAATCATTCAGAATAAATGCTGAAACATTCTAAAAATGGTAAAATAAAGCTAAAATATTTCAGTTTCCATGCTGAAAACAAAGGTCTGAACAATGTAGGCAAGACCGTCATCTATTTTCACTCCCCGAAGCTCTAGTAAACTAGGAACATCAGTAAAAGCATTATAACTATCCACATGATTTACTTCCTAATTCTCACAAGAACAGGAAACATTAATATTAAGGTGAATATTTATAATTTTAAGACCAAAGCATCATAATAGATACTAAGCTGACCTTGGATACAGAAAAGCAGTTCAAAACCACGTGAAATTATTTCTTCCCATAAATTTATATAAATATATTATTTTTCCCAAGAATTTGAAACTGCAAACAGCTTAAACTACATATATACTGATTTTAATAATAAATAATCAATAATCCTCTGAGTGCTAAAAGTACCTATTTAAAAATTATATAGAAGTTATTATTTATCTGCATTTTTTCCTTAAATAAGCAATAATTTTTTTTGTCAGTAGCAGTCTTTAATCTTCATTAATTGAACACTGAATATTGACTCTCCAGTGAGAAGCAAACATATTTCTATCTGTAAATAGTAAGACTAACAGAATCAAAAATCCCAGTTAATTAAAAATATTTTTGCCACCTTGTCAAATACAAAAGTAAGCACCCTTGGAGAGTGCAACAGCGAAGAGAACGGGATCAATAAGCTTTGAGTATTCAGAAAGAACTACAAATCAAAATTTGTGGGAAAAAACAGCAAACAACCACTGAGATGGAGTGCTCCTATCATTTTATCTTTTCACTGCCATGATCATATAGTCTTATAAAAAATCTTCCAAAGTTGGAACAAAATTAAACCTATGAAAATATACATCAATATAATAGTTAGGCATAATGGAACGAGTCATTAAAGTACTTAAATAATTGAAGTAACTATTGCTTAATACTATAGTCCTTAAATTAAACTCAGTCATGAAAGTAAAGCACCAAAAATCACTAGGGTTTACGTTATGCAGCTACAGGACAGGCTGGCTGTTCTCAGGCAAGGGGGATGAGACAGGACACAGAGCTATGGCAACCAGTCAAGTTACTGGGTTTGGCATCTCCTGACACAAGTGATCAGTGAAGTGGCCTAGAATAAAATACTGTTCACATCTTTATGAAATTCAAAATTTTTAGCTGATATGGTGATTAAAACACACAATGAGTCTATGTTATTACACAGTAAAATACAGAGTACAATTTAGAACAAACTAACTCTTTGGAGTTATAACATCATGCCAATTCAAAATTTTACTCAGGAATGGCTCTTTTGCTGTGGTGTGCTGTGCTGTTCTAGTGGAAAATTTTTAGATCTACTTTTATTTTAACAAATATGAACATAAACACCTCCAGGCTACAGCTAAAAAGATAGTGATAAGCCCCTGTCTTAACTTATCCGGCGTGTGTGCATGCATCTCCCATTTCAAAGCATTTTATAGATAAGGAATCTCCATATTTCAGCTGGGGACTTGTGTAAGTTCATTCTGTGATCAATAAGACGTGAAAGTAGAATATTAGAATATGGACTTTCAGAGCCTCTGCACATACTCAACTATCCTTTTAATCCTTAGGGTCATAGAAAACACAGCTGGCAGAAGTCTTAAGAAAACATATTATTAATTTACTGATTTTTTGCCAGTAAGCTAACATATCAAGAATTTGTGTTCAGCAAGCACAAAGGTCAGACAGCGAACTGAAAGCTAAATGTTTTGAAAGAAGCTGAGCAGTGTACTGTAAAGATATAGTAGGGATGTTTAAGACTTTACTTATCAATATGAAACATAAACTTATTGGCTTAAATTGATATATCTGTTATGCAAAACATAAAGACTGCTGCTCATCAGAAAACAGGTTCATAAGGACTAATATAACATCTCTGACAATGACCAATGAGTTGGGTTAGAAAATGCCATAAAAGACAGAAATGTGATACTTCACAGAAAGTTTTTTCAGTCTCAGCACTTTGTGGTTCATGAACATCAAGGGCACCTTCTCTTTCTACCTGGGAATGCTAAAAGGCTTTTCTTCTGTATTTTTGTCCAGCAGTTTTTTTCAGAATTTTCTGAAATTGACTGACATTTTTAGGGATTTCTTATTGTCATTGTTAAATTTTTAACATATAACAAAACTTAAATGAAATAAGAAACATGACTTTTAAATATCTCATCCCACTGCAGTTTTATAATGTTCATTACGGGCAGCACAGCTGGATACTTCTTTGACTCCTTTAATAAACTCATGGTAGAACAAAGCTACTGAAAGAGTAGATCATGGACATCAGCTATATTTGGTGATGTGAATGTTTTAAGTGGAAACAGTGAATCCTTCAGAAAGTCTCTGCCTAAATCCTTCAGTGAAATTTTCTGTGTTTGTCTTGAATGAAGGCCATATAATTTCTCTTTATGGAGGCAGAGAGCAAACACAGCATCACAGAATTGTGGAGACTCAGAGACGTCCCTGTAGACTCTCTGGTTCAACCCCTCAAGCTGAAAGCAGGGCCAGCTTCAGGAGGTTGCCCGTTGGGATTTGAGAATCTCCAACGACGGGGACTCAACAATAAGTTCCTGGAAAACCTGTTCCAGTGCTCAACCAACCTTGTAGTAAAAATGCACCTTCTTAATTTAAATGGAGTTTTTTGTGTTTCAGTTTGTGCCCATTGCCTCTTGTCCTGTCACTGAATACCACTGAGAAGAGTGTCTTAATCTTCCTTACCCTCCCATGAGGTATTTATATATTTCCGTGTTTATGTAAATCCCTTCCTAATCATAAAAAAAACAAAAAAAACCAAAAAAAAACCACCTTAGGAACCTTGTTGCTCAGTGCTTCTACAGGTAATTTTATTGTTGTTTTATATAAATACCATATGGTTTATTTTAAAAAACTCTCTCCTATTCAGATCAGGGAATATTTAGAATATTCCTCAAGTGCCATGAGAAAACTATGCTAGTCCCAGGATTATGTCCCATAGACTCTTCACTGAAACTTTACTTATATGATTACTTTGCATTTATTTGTGTTTTAATTGGTGGAATATTTGCTATAATAAGTTATAACCATGAAAGGAAACCATAATTTCTGTGGAATACCTCTGCCATGTAAGGCTGAAAAATCCACATCCAGTTCAAAACAACCGTGTTATTTCATTAATTTTATTTTGGTAGAAATTTAACATTGAATTATTTCAATTAACAATTGTTAAAAGACAACAAAGAGAAAATGACTGTCAGAGCATTAAAATCCACAGGCTTTTCAAAGTTTTTATGATTTTTTTTTGTGCTTAGGAAAGTTAAATGCCTAAAATTGATTATAGCAATTTACAGGTGCCATTTTGAAAGCTTCCATTTTGCAGTTTTTAGTATTTCATTTGTCTGAAGTGCACTAGAGTGTTGTTGTTGACATGAATGATGAAGTCATTTATTTAAGTGTATTAGAAAGTGTACGCAAGTCAATTGTATATGTAGGCAGATTCTTACTCCTCACCCTCCCTCCAGTGAAGTTACTCTCTATTTGCATTTGTACGAGTAAGAGCAGAAGGCAGTCTAAGAGATGGAAAAATAAACAGGTTTATATTTAACTATATACAATACATATTTATTACAGAAAAAAATAGGAGACACATTTGTTTATTCATCTTACAGCAAATAGTCTATGTATTTTTCATGCAAGTGATATTTTTTCCTAGACTCTCATCTGTCTGGCATAATGTCATTAGTTAAAATGTGCAGCAAGGTGTACTAGAAATGGCTGCTCATCTTGCATTACTTGTGAAATAGTCACTAGCAATATATATTATTTTTTTTATATATTTTCTAAAGGGCAAGCGGGGGAAGGGATAGCCTTTCTAGCATTCACAGAAGGTAAAGTAGGCTTTAATAAATCACAGCAAGGAATGAAATCTAACAGATGACATTCTGTCAGTAGTTGCCTCCCACTTAAACTAAGAAACACCAGCTCAGAAGTTGCCACTGGCATCAACTGCAAGATCATGTTCGTGACAGAGAGAGCAAAGCAGAGGAGCTGAGACATGATAGGTATAGTATAGGTTAATACAAAGATCCTGCATAGCTTGCAGAAGCTTTTTGAAAACCATTACTTATCAGAAAGTGGTGTGATGTAATCACAACATGAAGCTGCGGTTAACAAGCGTGGTCCACGTATTTTATTGCTTCGTTCTCCAAGGAGCCTCAAGGTGATGGCCAATGTGTATTTCATTACCCCTGTATACTAAAAGGATAACAAAGGCATGGGAACATGTAACAGGGTCTTAAATGGACAAGATGCATTCTTGTCACTGTACACAGATTTAAATGTTGGCCTTGGCTACAGTCTTTTGACCACAAAGAGGATGTCCTGAGTACATCTTAGGGTACTACTTCATGATCAGCTTAAAACAAAATAAGTCTGTATTTTTGCCAAAGTAACACCCTTTCTCAGCCACAGGTTTTTGCTGCCTCCCTTCACCCAATACTAGAAATTGTGTGGCCCTACAGCAAGTAAAGATTAGCTATGACTGCAAACTAACTGGGGGGAAAAAAACCCCAACACTGAAACTAAATGATCTGACTCACTTGATTGCAAGTGCTGATAAAAGAATGAGAAAAGGAAAGAGCTCTTTTCAGCAGCATGCAGAGTTAATTTACCTTAAGCCAACTGTAAACCAATAAGTAGCCTCTAGAATGATATATCATTAAAAATCTACCAACTCTTCCACCTGTTTTTCCCAAACGACCCCCATAATCTCTCTGTTATTTCAGAACAGCTTTGCAGGTCTTTGGGAAGTTCATACTGACGCAAGAAAGGATTCATAGGTACCTGAACTAAGTTGAATGAAGAATAATCTAAGATATCTAAGAATGAATACTGAACAGTATATATACCTAAAAGGAACACACAGGCCTAACTCTTCAATAGGAAAAGAGATAAACCCATATCAACATTAGACATATGAGCTCAGACAGCTATATGCCAGCAGAAAAAAAAAAAAAAAGAAAGAAAACAAAACATTCCAGTGTATTCCACTATAGATCCAGTGGAATCTATAGTGGTTACAGAATAAAATGGTTACAGAATAAAAATAGACACCCATTTTAAAATCATCCTCTGTAGGATAGACATACATCTAAGTATCCCACATCCCAGGAAAATGCACTAAATATCAAGGTTTTGAGCCTATATTCCTATCAATCTTTTCTGAGGAACCTGTTTCACCTGAAACATGTACTTATAAAACTTGAATATATGCACTTGTTACCTGTCAAACGTCTATGGGTGACAGCTCTGAGCACTGAGCTATGGAAGTGGTCCCTCAGCTCTCTCTCTTACTCATCCTTCTTCTTCCAGAGCAGTGAACACAAGTTTGAACGCTGCTAGACCTAAGCCTGTGTCCACTCAGGTCCTCATACCCAACATCCAGAAATACTCTGCCATCTGATGCCAGACAGTGAAGAACTGCATCCAGACAAATTTCTAGTCAGGGCCAACATGTGCAGAGTCAAAACAAATCCATCAATATCCATTTTTATCTGAACAGCAAACTGGTATAATTTACACAAGCCAATATAATGCTCACAACAATAATAAATTAACTATGCAAATTATTACATTATGTACACATATCAATTCACTTCATAAACAACCAGTCTGTCATATAAACCTTGAGTTCCTTAGCTTTAATTGACCTGTCACAAGCCATTAAATTTGACACATAGGCAGTAGGAGAATGTTGTGGGGCTGATCAGGCCATGATTCCACTTTGATCCAAGCCACTAATTCACAGTGGGGTCTCAGACGTAGCACTAATGTCATAAGATAAAACTTTTGAACAAAATTAAATTCATATAAAAGCATCTAAATCTTTTAAGGTGGCTAAAAAATTACTCATTTATTAAAACATGTATTTCTGATTTCTTGTTTTTCAGATAAATATATATTTTTCAAAATAGAAGTGAAAAATCCACACAGCACACGACAGCAAAGAGGAAAATTCCTTTAACTGCTATTGGGAGTTAATAGGAAAGAAAATTTGATAAGGAGCTGGAGGTAAGAATTGAGGAGAAACAGAAACCCTGAACAAGGTTTCTTTCAACTAATCAGAAATATAGCCAAGCTGCTGCAGTACAGTAGCACGGAGTACTAGAGATTATCAGGAACTTGGTTTTGTTTTATCCTAGAGACGACATCAAACAATTCGTCACCACACTGCAGCACCAGGGGGGTCCTCGGGGAAGATGAGGGACTGCTGACTCATGTATCCTGCTTCCAGAAGCAGCTTGGAGGACTCTGGGATAAATATTAGTCACATCAGCTCATGTAGCTCAAAACTTGGCAGACATCAACTGAACCATATTCTATTCCAGCTACTCTCTTGCCAACATTTCTATGACACTGCATAAGTCATATGTAAAGACACTGAAGTCTGTGACACTCTTTTTTAAACATGTTTTGATTTTATCTCTTCTTTTTTTTTTTTTTTTTTTTTATAATGTATGTAGTTAGGTTATTGAATGCCAGCAAGAGGTCTGATACATGCATTGCCAGAAAAAAAACCAAACCTTTGAGCCCACTACTTTAAATTTTGCCAGCTTGCAGCATATTCAGGAACTTGATATCTTATCAGAACCAAGTAAATATTGTGCATTTTTTAATTTGCATTTTTTAAATTTGATACAAACTCTCAAAAGCTTCACATAAAAAAAAAAGGAAATATCTTTTGACAAATAGAAATATTTCTTTCTTTCAGACCATGTACCATATATAAGGACATCTTATTTGTCTTCCTTGGCAAAGTTGCAAATTTAATGATATCATTGTTTATTTTGCTTTGAGAATTATTTCCTCCCTGGAATAAATATTGAGGTATAAAATGCTGATGTCACTATAAAGCATGAAAGAGATACAGCAGATCTGGGAAAAAATCCAAAGTGCTTTAGACTGACTTTTCTGCCAAGCTCAGGCTTTTTTACCTGAAGCTCTCAGTCCTCAAAAAGACGGAGTCATCTTTAAAGATAATGCAGGTGTAGCCTGACTTGGGTAATTAGATTTCAAGATGTCAGCACCTTTCATCCCAATATAAAAAAAACCTTTCCAAAATCCACTGCTTCGTAATGATGTATGATTTAGAAATGTAATTTTGGATTGTTTGGTGTTTTCTCCCCATGAATGCTAGATACCTATACGTCTTTACAAGCAGTATGCATATTTCAATGAAGGTGAGTATGGAGAGGCAGCAAGCACGCATGTTTTTTCCTCATCTACTTTTTCAAATCTTAATGTACTAGAACTCTCTGACCAAAATCTCCTTTCCTCAAGTGGGTCCACAGGCTACTTTTAGAGTAGCAACCTAAAAGTTCCTGGTTATGTTCCCAGGCACTGGGTACAGCTGGTAAAAAGCAGCCACTATCCATGTTAATAAAATGTTTTAGCTTCCAGAAGAGCGTGGCTGAATGCTAAATGCATTGGAAATAGTATTCGAGCTCCCAAACTATATCCAGGAATCTTTTTGGAGAGTTCTGGCTTGCAGAGACAGAAAACATCATACCTCCTTAGCAGTTTAGCAGCACAGATGATTGAGTTTCCGCACCCAGGAGTATTTTGGGCAGTGCTTAATCTACAAGTAGAACCACAGCCATATGGTCTCCAACAAGAGGTAGCACCTCATCATTCAGTCTCGTTAAACTGACATTTAAACCTGCTTATGCTGACCAGGAAAACCTGGAACTTGTTACCCTCATGTTTCACAGTAGCCTCTGGAAGAGTAGGATAATCTTCAGCACCTCTACATGACTAGGTAGACCTAAAAAGGCAATGTAAATGTAGTACAAGAAGAAGACAATAGTTAAGGAGTAATTTTTTCCTATGTATGATTAAAAAAAAAAAAAGCTCTGAAACAAATCTCTTGAAATAACTAAGAAAGCTGATGAAGATATTTTTCCCCTCTTGCTTGGCTTATCTTAGTATTTCACTGAGCTCATTAGGGGAACACATAGATGCTTTGCACACTAAAAATTTACCAGCAATTTGTTTAGCTTTAGCACACACATTCAAAACAGCATATCTGAAATTACAGGTGAGCTTTCTATTGTTCAAAGGAAGAGCATGGCGTATGTATCTGTATCTATATATAGTTAAATGTTGTACTTAATCTAAACATACCTGTCACCAGTTGGTATATGTCATTTAATTCACTTCAGATCAGCAGTACGATATAAGTAGATGGTGGCATCATAAATTTGCTAATTGAAAGCCCCATACTGATGTGGCATTGGCTCCTAGTACCTAATAGAGCTTATCTTACTTTAAGCATGTGCTACATATGTACAGTAATGAAGCATCTAGGGTCAGCTCTGGGTCCTTAGTTGTCTGAAAGTATATGTTTTCATTTACAAAAAGAAGACTTTTGTAATGAATTAATTAGTTCCCTACACAATGAAAATATGTATATGGTCCTGGGACAGTTAACTGCTTGCAGCAGCAGCATAGACATAAACATTCCGACTTTATCTCTCTCTGCTCCAGTCTTCCATCATAGAGGATGCAACATATACGCTTCAGAAATACTTCTCTTTTGAAGAGTAATCTTTTCTCATATTGATCAGGAGGCTCCCTACACAGAATAGTAATTACATTTTGGGCAAGAGCACATGGGCTCTACAGGACATCTGGATCGAGCGCTGTGCAGATTTCCTTATAAAGTGCTAGACACTAGCCACATCTCCACATATGGAGCCAGAAGCCCCAAGATATCAACCCCTAGAGTATAGGAGTAGCCACAATATTGTCAGGTAGAATACAGATGGTTTGCTTCCAGTGACAATGAAAGAAAATGTTCATAATTATCTGCCAGGCTGGCATTTACGGTCTAGTAAGATATTACATTTATACAGGTGGGGTTTCAGTTTCGGGTTTGTTTTTTTTTTTTTGTTGAAATGAAACTTGTATTTTAAATGACTGGTTCCAATCTGCATCTGTATCAAAAACCTTTAACTAAGTATCTACCAGACTCTTAATTAAAAAAACCAACCAAACAAAAACCCCACAAAAACCCCAAACAAACAAGATGTGTACCTTTAAAAGTTCAATTGTCCTCCTGACAATTTTAAGAGCAAATATTTTGGATTTTTTTCTTGAGATCAAGAATTAATTAAACTAATTTTCACTACTCCTTTGCAAAATACTGCCTACATTTTTTTTTTAAATGCTGTATGATATACATACCTGTGGTATGATTGGGTTTTTTTTTTTCTTTTTTAGATAATGCACATTTTTTTCTGAATCAGTGAAATACATTTTTTTCTTTAAGGCTGTATCACTGAGTTGGGTTTGGGTTTATTTTTCATCTTTTATAGATTTTTACATGTTATTACATAAAATTGCCGTATACGGTAATACTAATCACTAAGAAAGTCTTCAGCCCTACAGGAAAAAAAAGTCTTTTCTGATGTTGAACAACATGAGGTCACTACCTATGGAAAAGGCAGTGTTTGTTTTTCAGGGACATTGGAATTCTGCTTGCTCATATTCTCTTGGATTTGCAAAGATCTTGCACTTTTAATAGTAGTAATATTATAAAGTTCTTTTGTGGTCGTTAGATACTTTTCTCGTGTAAAATCAAGCCTATCAAGGCTCAGTTCTCCCAATACATTTGTAATTTGAAGGGGAGAGCCAAATCCTAAACATATTATGTTGGCCTTTTTCATTCTCATCCAATACAGGTGATTGTTCTGATAGTTTATGGGAAGCAGGGAGAAAAAAGGTGGCTGTTAGTAGCATTTGAAGTGACCTCAGAGAAGCAGTCTTTACAGTTTCCTAAATGTAGGGAATTCAAATGTGCTTCAGACTGTGGAGGAAGAATATGGAGAATTCAGCTCTTCCTCTCTTACACCCTGTTATGCCAAACACGACATTTTAGCCCAGCCCTTTTTTTTTCCCCCGCTAATCTACCTTTTAGTTGATCAATACTTTTTGCTTTATTTTTTGTAATACTCTTTTCAGTGAGAAAAAGTTTATTGTTTTATAGAACTTTCATACTTACATACTTATTATTTATTTGCTTTTAAGTAATGCAAAACACACATCTAAATCTCTTAGGCAACCTCCAAACAAAACTCAGAAATACAGTTTGTTTAGATGCATTCATTAAGCTTTAAGTTGGTGTCACTTATTCATAAGGTTGATCTTGATAGAGCAGCAGAAATGCATCAGACAGAAAGACACTGTAGAATCTGCTGCCTGTTTCAAGTGAGAAATTCCAAAGACAGATCATGGCACAGCATCCAAAACATGAATGTGGAGTGAAACAAGGTTTTTGTAGGCTTCAATCTACATTATTTATTTACATCAGAGTATGTCTGAGGTGAAGTTGACTCACAGTTTGTGCCTTTCAGAATATGAGTATAGATGAATCCTTGTAATAAGTGAAAGGAAAGCCATTCAAATGCATGCTGGCATTTCTCAGATGGTAAAAAAGATATACTGAAGTATAGAGGCAAATACTCCTGATGCAAAATTCATCTTAATTTTCAAAGCCTATCTGAATCTGTTTATTAATTAGAAATTATTCCACATGTTCTCAATAATTTATTTTAGTGACGTACAGCCAGCTGATATGTAGGAGCACTCATTGTGTAGATATTTTCTTTTAAAGGCTGTGTGGGTCCCTCAGTGCAGCTTATTAAAAAAATTGTATTACATCTACCTTTCCCTATGGACTGTATACCCTAAAAATAGTGTAAGGGAGTCCTTATTATCGTCTGCTTCTCCATCTCATTTAAACTTTCATTTTCTTTTGGAAAGACTTTTTTTTGTGTGTAAAACAATGTCTGTTTTGACAGATTCTCATACATCATGTTTTCAGCTGCATTTGAAAGTTTTAACTACACAATAGGAAGTATTGAATGCATTTTTAATACTTCCTTGTTCTTATACTATACCCAATATTCCTGACATTTTGAAATAGATGCTTGGTTTTGGTTTCCAAAGTCTTTTCTTCCTGTCAGATATTTTAACCTGTAAGATTTTTGTACAGTGAATTTGATTGTCTCATAGTGTTTAAAATATTTATACATACATACATATATATATATAAAAAAAAAAACCTTTTAAAAATCCAGAAAAATAGCCACAGGTTTTAAGTATAAGAGAGTAGGATCCTAATTTTAAAAGCGTTTTAATAACTAAAGATTATTAAATAACTAAAGATTATTGATTAAACTCTGACAAGCATCACTGAATTGGAAGGCATCACTTTCACTGCCTTCATAACTGTCTATAAGTGATAGAATTCTGTACCATCGCTCCTCAAGAAAGATGTCAGAGAGTACACATGGCCGTCGTGCTGACAACAGCAAAACATCTGGGGGTAAATATGTTGGTATAAGTGAAATGATACAGTTAGCAATGTGAAGAGGCAGCTCACTCTATGTCCTTGTACGTGGGTAGACCTCAGATGAAAATCTGCAGTTGAGTCTCTGGGCATTCCCTAATTCTCTCACCACTGTTTTGTAAAACTGGGGAATAAAATGTGCCCAGAAGCTTGGCATTATCCATCATCCAGACGGCATGTAGTTGGGAATAACATGGATTTTATGCCCAAACCCTCTGTCTGACTAGAGTAGAACCTGGTTTCCATTCATCAAATTCTTAAAGCCTTATCTCCCACTTACTGAGCAGGTGGGTGGGTGAAAAACCATGGCATGATTTCTGTGGTAGTTGTATTTTTTGTTGTATTATAAATCGATATTAATCACTTTCATCTCTCAGTGTGGCAGGAACAGGTGATGGTGAGATAAATTGCCAGCCCAGATACTTGCAATTAAAATCCAGCTTCACCACCATTCAATAGACACTCTAAGAGTTCAGTTGGAAACAAACCCAAAATTGGTAGAACAGCTATAGGAAACTGCAAAGTCTTGTGAACATTTGTCTTTAAAATAGCAGAAAATTATTAGCACATTTTTTGTGGGTAAGGAAAATATCTAAACTAATAATATACCAACAACATTTAATCTCTTCTTGGTTTGGAATATTTAAGATGGAAGTTAATTTACCCTGAAAATATCATAGAATCATAGAATAGCTTGGGTTAGAAGGGACCTTTAAAGGACATCTAGTCCAACCCCCCTGCAAGGAGCAGGTATGTCTTCAGGTCAATTAGGTTGCTCAGAGCCCAGTCTAACCTGACCTTGGTTATTTCCAAGGGTGGAGCATCTACCATCTCTCTGGGCAACCTGTTCCAGTGTTTCACTGTCCTCATAGTAAAAAAAATTATTCCATATATGTAGTCTAAATATTCCCTCTTTTAGTTTAAAGCCATTACTCAATATCCTATCTCAACAGGTTCTGCAAAAAAGTTTGTCCCCATCTTCCTTGTAAGTCCCCTTTTAAGTACTGAAAAGCTGCAATAAGATCCCTTCATTCCCCAGCCTGTATTGATACTGGGGGTTGTTCCAACCCAGGCGCAGGACCTTGCGCTTGGCCTTGTTGAACCTCATGAGGTTCACACATGGGTCCACTTCTTGACCTTGTCTAGGTCTCTGTGGATGGCATCTTGTCCCTTAGGTATGTCGATAGAACCACTCATCTTGGTGAGTATATATAGCAGCAGTATATATAAAAATATATGTAATAATAAGATATAATTTTTGTTTGTAGAAACATGTATTGTACCAGCTTTTTTTACTCACTTGTTTCCTTGTTCTTTTCTTTCTGGATGACTACTCACTCTTCAGCTCAAGCTGCTTGTTTGTATCCTGTAGGACTGTAACTTCCAGAGGCCAAGTGGTTTCAGAAACCTTTCAGCCAATGCTACCTGTCCATAAAATAATAAAATCACTGACCTGTTAAGGTCAGAAGCAGCCTCTGGAGATCATCCAGTCCAACTGCCCTGTGCTTAAGTGGGGCCAGCTCTAGCAGGCTGCCCAGGACCTTGTCCAGCTAGGTTTCGAATACCTCCAAGAATGCATACGCTGCATGTATCTCTTTAAAAATTTATTGTAAATTATAATGTTTTATAACTTAGTTCTAGCCTCGAAGCATGCCCTAGACATCAAAGGGTGAAACTGCCAATGTGAAGTGCAGGAAATGGCACCACCATTCCTATTAACAGCAATGGAAGTTGCACGTTTAATTCCTCATTCACCACACTAAAAATTTCTCCCTCAAGAGTCATGAAAGCCAAGAAACTTACTGTGGGGGTGAAACCCTTGTAATGGACTACTTAACTAGATTTTGATACCTGGAGAGAAAAGAAAATGAAATTTCAGGAGCTGTATTTAACTGATAACACACTACATTCCAAAGGTGGCTATACAAGGATAAGCAGTAATGTTAGAAAAATGGTGCTAGAAGCAGTGGTTGTACAGAAAGATAAAATATAAGGGATAAAAGGAACAGGTTGTTACCCTTGGGACTGGAAAGGAACATTAAACTGCTGAAGGCTAAACATAAGAGCAGTTATTCTTGGATTCCTATTCATGACAGGAGGGTCTCCTAAAGGAGTTTACTTATAAAAAGGCACAGAAAAGATGGAAAGGTAGGGAAGAAGGTACAGCTGCCTGTACCAGTGATCCACAAAAAGGGGGAATATAAAAGGATTCTGCCAATCTATTAGAGGTGTAGGTAGGAAAGGTAAGGGTAAGTGGCACTGAAGGAATTTACCTGCATGTAAATGTCTTTGGATGGATAATGGGAACCTGGAATGATGTCTCCTGCTTTTACAGAGTTCGGGTGGAATGCTGGTCCTGTGAAGGTGAAAAGCCATGTTTGTAGGCAGGATTTCAGCACAAAATTTCTTCTGAATCTTTCTTTACATGCTTGCTGCATGTTCGCAGATACTCCATACTGCCATATTGGCATGAGAACCTCTCCTTTGCAGTCACAATTTTATGTATAACTTCTACCTTATTTTAACATTTTACTGAGTTTCACTCATTTAAAATGGTAGTGGGAATATTTTTCCTTAGTTTTTCATTATCTCCTCTGTTTTATTCATATTATTTTATGTTTAGTGCTGACACATTGTAATACAAATTTTTTATATGCAGTGATCTGAAAGTTACTATAAAAATAAATACAGATGTTTTCATGTATATTAGACATAATTTAACAAAAGATATAAGTAGTTTTAGAGTCCAAGACCCATGTTTAATCCACCAAAGTATCTTCTTACATTAAATCTTGAAAATCCTCAGAGTTAATGGTAAGATCTAATAAGGGTCTTAATAACTAGATGAAAGGCTGTTTAAAATAAATTGCCAGAAATTGAAATTATGTAATCAATTAAAAAAATGAGAAATGTCAAGTGATGAGGGTAGAAACTTCTGATTACCACCTGACTTATTTTGAAGGTAGTGAAAGGTGATGAGTACCATATTGTTTTTTCTTTTGAAGTTTCCTCTAATTTCAGGTTTTAAGTTTCCAGAGTGCTATGATTATCCAGTGTACAATCATGATCAAGAAAACATACAGATGCATATATCCCTGTTGACTCTCAGCAACGTAATCACATCACGGAGCTTAAGGCATCTAATTAGCTGCTTGCAGTCACCTCCTGATTCCACAGGAATCAAGGACTTCTTATTGCAGGTATTCCCCATCACACCAGAACGAAAAGCCTGAAGTGGGTGATAGAAATAACCTCACTCTTTGGCTTGATTTATCCAGTTTTAAAACATCAGTGTCATGCAATAAGATTACTAGTTTGCTTGTGTTTTTTAAATTATCCTAATTGTGAAAATATATAAAAATATCTGTGTTGAGTTTGTTCTGGTTTTTCTCTTCTTTTTTTTTTTTTTTTTTTTTTTAAGCTCTTTTGGATTTTGAAAGGGTAAGATCCAGTAAAACAATATTATATACAAGTAAACAACCCATTTAACCCCTTTAACACTTGTTTAACAGTCAGAAAATTATATTTTTCCTAAGAGTGTGCAGCTCTCCTAAGTTTCTCCACAGACAGGTATCTGACTTGACAACAGGATGGATTGGTTTATTTCTGGTTTTAGCTGATAAGTTCCATGAGTGTTTTTTTTTTTCTGAATAAAAATCTGATTCCACTGAAGTCTCATGATTTTGGTCATTGATTTCACCTTCTGTGTTTAAAACACGTGCTGAGCTCTGCTCTCAGTTCAAGAGTAAATACTTCCAGTTAATTCCTCTGAGATCAAGACAGAGCTCAATACCTAATTCTTTCCCTGATATTAAAATGCATTACTTAGACAATGGAGTTTTCATCAGCAAACCATAAAGAATTCAGCAGAGCCACATGGGAATAAAAATGTGATTTTTTATTTTGGCACATACTGTACAATCAGTTCCACTATTTTTGTCACAGACACGGGAAAGAATCCCTGTATGGATACAAAATAAATCATCTCTATTAGGTAATCAAGATGGGGAGATGATGCTGTTGCTTGTTTTAATCAATCCATGAAATGAAAGCGATTATAAACCACACCAGCACAATGTATCCCCATGAGCCTCTTGTAATTGGGATGATCATTTAATTGGCACATTCTGCTTCCACTGGGATGTGCTATTTAAGAGGCACATCTAAGAGGGATCTAGTTTATTCTGCAGCTACAGGGCTTGTTATATGATCTCCTCAGCTAATGCTACTTGTATTGTAAAGAAAAATGAAAAAGATGTATAGACTTTTCATCTTTATTTTGTCAACTGCATGAACTACAGGAGCTTTAGTTCTCACACCGAGCTGCAGAAGGTAAAAAATAAAAGACAAGACAATTATGCTGTTGGGAAGGAATGTACGTTTTTCCACTGTGTTAAAAGCATCAAAGGAAGAATCTTCAGTAGCTGCACCCTTGTGCATTACAATCCATGCAGCTGTGTGGCAGAGAGATGAACAGGGAGAAACACAAAGAAAGGGTAATATAAGAAGGGAAATGACTGAAAAATAAGTAATTTAAGGTAAGTGCTGATTCTTGTGCATAGATTCAGATGTACTTATTTATTTTATAAGAATAAAGGCATAGTATTAGATTACTTGTTCTTGTTCTCCTAGTAAGGTGGGTAAGGAGGTATTGGCATAAACAAATCCATCTCACTCATCAGCTTTCCACCCTCATTGAAGGCACAGGGATTTTTATAGCAAATGAAACTCCAGGTATTCAGTTCATTCTCCAATAAGCTTCCAGTTGACAAAATAAAGAAGTAGCACATGTGCATTTTCTGCTCTATAGCTCACAGATTCATTGCAAAAATAATAATTAAAAAAAAAACCAAAACAAAACAAAAAAGCAAACACCCCCCCTCCACCCACAGCCCCCATCCCCGAAAAACCTTCTTCACGTACTTTTGTTTTCAAGGAACATCTTTCATTATATTCCTGATGGTGTATGTTTCTACAAAACCGGGATAACTTAAAGTCCTACTTGTAATGGAAGTAAGGGCTGCTAGTAAGGGCTGGAAGTTGGCTTACAGAAAAGGTAATTACAAGTAAGGGAAGTAATCACACAGCTGTCTACATGTCCTTTATGGATAACTTATCATATTCTTTCAACTGTTTCCTTTTTAATTTCTGTTTCTATATGGGAGCACCCAGCCAAAGGGGTTCAGAGCACGATAGGTGAGATGCAGGGAGTTCCCATCCGACTCAGCTTCCTCTCCCCCTCGCCTTGTCTCTGAGAGATAACTTGGGGGGAGCTGAAAATTGAAAGACACCTTTTTTCTGGAGCTCTACTGGAAGAACTCCACAACAGTTTATATCTATGCAACCTGGATAACTTCATTATATGGATTTTGTGTCTTAGCAGCCTAGGATTTTATGTTTAAGTGGAGGTAAGCGATATGTCAGCAAAATACATTTAGTGGATGTTATTCACATGATTTTCACCTTCTTTGTCAATTTCTTCCTTAACTCCAGAAGTCATTTCTTTGTTGCCTTGTTTGTGACTCTCACCTTCCCTTCTTTCAGCTTCTCACTGCCATTTCCCATACTCTGCCTCTTGCTTTTTGCTTTGTTTTTCTTTCATTTGACTTGCTTCACTACACGGATGCTTTCCCAACTATCAGTCATTTTACCAGCTCCTGACATTCATTAGTAAAGAAAACATATCTATCAAGGCCAGAACTCACACAACCTATGCAATCTAAAATTCCCAGTGCTTTAACAAGAATGTCATTTCAGAAATGTTGTATCGCAACACTGAAGTTGATGGCGTCTGTGCCTACTCAGCAGCTAAAAATCAAGCATTGGAGGTAGATTTATGAGAATAATACTGTGTATATGGCCTTGTAAACAAAAAAAAAAAACAAATAAGAAGATCAGAAAAATGTAAGATGAAAGCACAGAAAACCATCATTATTGTGTCAGCCTTCATTTATTTCTCAAAGTTTATGCTACATGTTTGTTTTTAAAATGTTTTAAACGTTTTCTTTCTGACTGTCTTTAATTCCAAACTTTATTTTTTCCAGGATAATGATGACATCAGTTGCCATTTGAAGAAAAGTAGTTTACTGTTAGATTAATAGCAATTTCAATATTATTAAAAAAAAAATCTAAAAACCTAACCAAAACTCTTGTATTTTTACATTAAATATTGGTCATCTTAGAGATAATGAATACAAAATATTTTCTCAGTTAATTAAAACAAGATTTTTTTTAATTACTTAAATTAGGCATATAAATATTTTATTAAATTATAAAATTATGTATATGAAAACAGATATTTTATTAACTAATTACAAATACATTACCTTTTAAATTGTAATATTATTTCATCTATGGTTGGTTCAGTTTGACAGGCATTAAGTGGAGTCATGATGGTAAATATATCACATAAAAGACTTGATCAGATTGTTACAGAGCTATTGACTCAGTAATGATATTCACTGGAAGGAACAATATTGTTTCCTTTGTGGTTTTGCACCTGTACCAAGGCAAGATGTTTGTTAGCAAACAAATATTTTGTGTTTTCTTTGTAGATACATATGATATTTACCATTTATGTATTCATTAAACACAAATGAGTAAATATATCTGTATAATAATTTTTGTATACCTAGACTTTAATTTAAATCTATCCTCAATTTTATTAGATATCTGTTAAAAAATCTTATTAATTTTAAACACACCACATTATTTTGAGAAGAAGTTGTCCATTGTGTTTCTTCACTCAAACTCATTCTTGAACTATTCATGTAATGTATCTTTATATATATATATATATATATACTTTGCCAAAGAAGTCATGGAGAGCTACGTAACACCATAAATGTCTGTCCAAAATGTCTATATTTTTACAATCACCACCACATGTATTTTTAAGGTAAAATAGAGTAACTCTCTGCAGATCTACAGATCTTCTCTTTCAGATGTGTCATGAGCAGACCAACACAAAGTAGCATCTTCAAAAACAGTTGCAGCCTGGCTCATTTTTAGATGCTTCCTTCATTTTAAATTCACCAAGGTTGAAAAAGAATGGAGCAGCCAAGAAGCAGGGCTCATATGGTTTATTTTTTTTTAATAGTTAAATGTCATAATACTGGCATTCTGCTCCAAAAAAGGTGGTGAGTCATTCAGAGGAATTACTCACAATTGAAAAAAAAAAAAAGGAAAGAAAGAAAAAAAGGAAAAATACCATGTGGCTGTGCCATTCCCTCTTGTGCTACTTAACCTACACATTGCAATTTGCAGATAGAAATAGAACTAAAAGCAAAATATTGATCTAGAGATTACTTCATAAAAACCCTACCCGGGGAGAGGCAGCTATTAATGTCTTAAAAATGGTTTTAGCACTCTTAAATTTCTGAGGTAGACTTTTTAGCTGAGGTGTTCTTTCAAAATACTTCTTTTGTTTTGTAAATTCCTAGGAAAGATAGGAAAAGCAAATTTCATCCCCATGGATTTAAGCTGACAACTCTTTTACTGTGCAGGTCATCAACAAGGGTTGAGCAGTGAATTTGCTCAACTGACTGAATTATCAGGTAATTTGATTCACTTTTCCTATGGAATACGATTCTGGGACATCTGTAACTGAAGGAAATTGGGTAGGTGTGCCACTGAGGGATTTGTTCTCTACAGTGGAGATATCCACTGCCACATTCCAGATAGAAGGCATAGATCTGCTAGAACTCCATGTATACCTGTAAGAAATTTAATATTGGTAATAAATATATTTTTATTACCTATAATGGTGTATGAGAGAGATCTAACACAGATAATTTCAGCTCAAATGATTAAATTCTGGCAAATAATAAGCAAATCAAAATGTATGCTCGGTTAAAATTCTGAGCCTCCTCAGCATTTCACATCATGGAATAACAGTAAGATAGGGTCTAAATTTAATGCACACTAAAGGTCTTTGAATTTGTAATTAGATACTAATTCATGGACATGAATCACTTTCACCTTCACCAACTAAGATCTTGGTGCCTTGTACTTTGGCCTTGTCCCTAATATTTTTCTTTCCATAGCCCTTTTGATTACTCTTTAATGGGAAAGGACACTTCCATCCGTGACAGTTTTGGATGACTGAGATCATACACAGAGAGGAAAAGGAAGAACTAGCACTGAGAAATTCTTTTATTTTCATCACCTCGGCTAAAAGGATGAGGTTTTCTCATGACTTTCGAAGCTGTCTGTGTAGACACAGTATAAATGCTTATAATACAGTGTTTGCTAAGAGGGCTTCCTTAGAGGTCAACTTATTTATTTTGGTTGTACTATTTATCCCATAATACTTTAACATTTTTATTGGTCATTTGTTAAGTTCCATAAGTATATGGCTTTCCTTGTAACTCTGCTGTGTGGCATCAGAGAAAATGGGAGAGGGAAAGTGGTATCTCTCCACTTTTCATTTTTTTAATAATAAAGGGTTCACCTGACATAGGCAATTAATTTCAAGAAAGCTTATTCACAGTCTTTTTCTCCTTTTAGAGTGTTTGTTACCAATTTAGTGGTAAAAACTTGTAGAAATGTGATCTTTAAAACCAGTCGTGTCCTTGATGTTTGCTATTATTTAACTAATACAAAACCGAGTAGCTGACACACTAGAGGGCTAGTCCAGAGGGACCTTGGCAGGCTGGACAAATGGCCTGACAGGAACCTCATGAAGTTCAACCAAGGGGAAGTTCAAACTCTTACATCCGAGGAACAACCCCATGCCCACTATATGCTGGGGGTCAACTGGCTGAAAAGTATGGTTGCAGAAAAGGACTTGAGTATCCTGATGGGACAGGAGCCAGCAATGTGCTCTTGCAGCAAAGAAAGTGAATGGTATCCAGGGCTGCATTAGGAGGAGTTCTGCTGGCAGGTCGAGGGAGGTGATCACCTCACCCACTGATGCCACACCTGGATCGAGTTGAAGATGTTCCCTGCTCCTTACAGGGGAGTTGGACTAGACGACCTTTAAGTGCCTTCTCACCCAAACTACTCTATAATTCTATGATTTGTGGTCATCCCTTGGTCTTCAGATATTTATGTCTGTATACCTATGAGTCAGATATTCACTGATTTGCATAAACATAATTACTGTAAATGATTTTCCTGTTTAGAGGTTTCTTCTGTTTGTCTGTGAGTTTCTGAAATTAATTTTCTCTTGGTGTAAAGTTGGTCAGAGAGATCTTATTTTTGCTATTTTCTCCATCCTCTTTCTTATCAGAGTCTAGTCACTATCAGAGAGAAAACATCTGCCAGAGGTACCTAATATATGAGATTAGGTAGACAATCCTATTTCTCAGAAACCTAATCTTGCTTGCATAGCAAGGCTCATGTTAATCAATTAGTTTATGGTTATGATCTTTTAGTCATGACTAAGAAGTTGTCTGCAACAGAGAATATTTATTGCAGGTTAGGTTAATTTTGGTGTATCTCATATAAATTAAATCCTGCCATAGAATGATTCTTGGGGATTGGTAGCACCTTAATTTTTTATTTGGTTAACCTACAGCTGCTCTTTTTTTCTAAAAAGAATATGAAGTCAAATGTGAGCACATTAGGGACCTTAAAATTATAGGAGATCAATGGGACTTTGATATATAAAACATCAGGTTATCTGATCTAAAAATGCATTGTAATGAAGTTTTGTGAACTATAAATACACAGCTTAAAATTTAGACTCAGTGTGATGTACAAAATGCATTGCTTGAATGGATTAGATATTCAAAATGTGAATACACTGAAGACCCAACATTAGTACAGTTATTATCTATATTGTGTATTGAAAGAATAAATATTTTACTTTATTTTATTTTATTTTAGATAATAGTAAAGAACAGAAACAATAACAGAGAAAAAAAAAGTGGTAACTGAAGTATAATTACTCCATTTAAACAAAAATTTTTTGATTCTCTTAAGAATTTCTTTAGAAATGAACTTTTGACTCTTTAAAAGATTGTCAAATTGTGCCAGAAACACTTTACTAGGTTTGATCCAAAATACAGTGGAAACTTTACAAATGTCTTATGTATTGACATTGACTTTTAATGGGTGACTGTTGGTTCACCATAGTTCTAAATGATGGCAAGCATGCACTTCACAGTGTGTTAATTTTAGCTCACAAGTTTGCTGCCCCTAGGCCCTCAGGCTTACTATTCATCTGGAGTTTGAAGTGTTCTGTTAGCGCTTTTATAAACAATCTGAAAAATGTAAAAAAATGTCAAAGCACTCGTGGCTGAAAATACAACTGCATAAAAGAGCGTCTCAGATATATTATCAATGACAGCTCTTTTTAAATGAGTATTTTTTTATATATAATTGATTTGGGCATTATTATCACACAAGACACAATGCAAGAGAAGAGGAAATGGTGTACAGGAGCTGGTACAGAACTGCATCGTTTCACCTCGTAAAGGTGTGTGGAATTGCTTGTTACAGAAACTGTAGGGATTACTTTGGATACAGGACTTAAACTACATTTAAACAATTAGATATATAAATAATATAAATCTAATATGTTATTTATATTATATTTAATATATTTATTAGTATTTATATATATCTAATATATTATATCTAATAATTATATATATATAATATATAAATAAACTATATCTAAACAAAGGACTTAAACAATTATCTAAACTCTGACAGATTTTGTTGTTGTTGTTGTTCTGGAGTAAACACTTGAACCCTGAAAAGTATGTTTTCTTTCTTCCATCATCAAGGAATTGAGCTACATCCTTATCCAAGTCTCACAACAAGAAATAAAGGAAGAAAAGGCATAATGGAGAGAAAGGGATGAACACTGAAAAGGTTTGAGAACCATCTAACTGAAATAGAAAAAAAAATTGCACTGAATTTAAAATCATGGAAAAGTAGGAAAAACGTTATTTTTAATTCAGAAGTATTCATGCAATATTACACGTGTTCAAGTGATTAAGATAGTGTATCTCAAAAGAGATATTCTCATTTTGAGAAAGAAAGAGGGAAGAAAAATGGGTAGCAAGCAATCTATTGAAATTCCAAGCTCTCACTGTCAGGTAAGTAAGGTGAAGAAGGCAGAAGGAGAATTGGGCTTGTTTCTAATTCCTTTGAAGGAACTAGGGGATCAGCAATATTCTGAATCTTAAACACAGATTTTGTGCTAGGTCTCCCTAGCAGGAGTCTAAAAATATAGGAACCCTCTCTTTACTTCTCTGTTCCCTATCAGAAAAACATCTTCAGTTTAGTGTATTGACAGTAATAGTGACAGAACAGTAAGTTACCTCATCGAAAGTAACCATGTGCCTGACCTATAAGTGAGAGACAGCCAAGAGACTGCATAAATTCTAGATCTAAAAAAAGAGAGCAACAACTTATGAACACAGGTGACAAAAGCCAACAGCACAGTGTAATAACATCCACTGCAAGGGAAGATGAAAGAATTACCAAGTGGCAAATACACCCCGCCTCTGGTGGCAGCTCTGTGGGGCTGACAATCAGAAAGGAGGAAAGCAAGGGGTGTCACTTAGAGATGCTCATCCCGACAGTTACTTAGGTCTTCCTCTCCCTTTGAAAATTCCTGGTCCTATCCTACAGAAACAAATTGCCCTTTATCTGCAGATAAGCATGTGAAGATGTTGACAAGCTCCTCCACATTTATGGGATGTATCCAGAAATGACTGGAAAGGGAAGCCCTTTCAACTCAGTCAGTCATGAAGGATAAAGTTATTTTATAGCCAAGGTATAGACTCAGCTCAAAGCGATGCCAACTAACAGCTAAGCACTCAACTGAGCTGTGTGACCTTAGGATTATAAGGAAAGGTTGTGCTTCTCCAAAGAGAAATGGTAATAGAGTTGCTTTCAGGAGGCAGCAGATAAAAGTGTGCTGGAGAACTAATAAAGCGGTACTGTGCAGAGACTTTCTGTTGTAGAAAGTGTCCTTAAAAAATACTTTTTGGGGGAAGTCTGAAGAGAATATAGCTCCATATTCTCATTGCAATAATTTCATGAAAGGAAAATGTAGGGTGGGTCTCAAGGGCTATTCAATCATGACTTTTTTTAACGTGCTCTGAAATTGTCACACTTGGTGTAAGCTCATAAAATAATGTATACATTTGGGAGTTATGGAGCATTGTACTTGAGATATAGGTTATTTGCCTGTATCTCAGAGGGATCAGATGACGACTAAAGAATCCCTTGAGCACCTAAGCATCTCAGACAGCTTGGAGCTTTCTCTTAAATTTTCTTTATACACAACAAGCAGTTTGAGCCTCAATTATTTACACTGGGTAGGGAAACAACAGGAAGGATATACAAGAAAGAAGTCTTTGTATGCATGTGAATTCTTGAACTCCACAGGGGAACCGTACCGGGAATATACTCACCCAGAGAGAGTGCATTATCATGAAGATGACAGAAAATGAATAAAATAGGTGTGCATCCTCTTACAAAGACAAGTTGTAACTCTGAGGTCAAATAGCTGCTGATGTCAGGCTCTATATAAAGCTCCAAGAAATTAAAATGGGCAGTAACAATGCATTGCTGCAACACAGCTTCATTTTAGCTGATTGCTTGAATGCTGTCTTCAAAAATTAGTCTTCCCAAGACAAATACCCACTCACCCTAAGGAGTCTTAGTCTGATCAATGCTAGCACATATACAGTCTGTCTTCCCCAATAACTAATGTCTACATTGACCCCCCTAAGGAAAATTTAACTACTAAATGTCTTTATGGACTGGGCCGCTGGAGATTTTACATCTTGCTTTAAATCTAAAACCTCTCTTCCTGTTTGTATGTGCATTTTGGCCAGCTATAAATTGCCTCAAGGTCTCTGAAGTCATTATTTACAAAAGAGATTTTCTGGCTAAGCAGAGATTTCTCAGCATCCAGATAAAACCAATTTACAAGAAATTCTTCTGTTTTTTTCTTGGAAGAAAGCTAATAACATTTGAATGGTACATTTGCCCCATGGGTCTTAACTGTTAGAAGTTGCTGACTCTGGTCCTCCAGCAGAGGCAAGGCTGCAGCTCCCTGTTCCCAGCTTGGAGTGAAGCTCAGTGTGTGTCCCCAGCAGACACACGTAGACATACACACACCTGTGTGTACATTGGCTGCACAGATCAACATAGACAGAAACCACAGCACTTGCTCAAATGCTGAAGCACAAGCGTTCCCTTCAGGCTGTTCCCTTCTCTTAGCATGAAAGCCCTTTAGCAGAATATACCGACTTATATATAAATATATACAATGTGAATGCCTCCGGTAACTGGCCTTAGAGACTCAGCAGCTGGCCCTAGATCCCCACTTCTCCCACTGCTTGCATGGACACAAGTAAACAGGGCTCTCCAGCAGCTGTCCTAGACCTATGGCTGCACCAGGAACCCCAGGCCCAATGGACTCTCGGTCATTGGCTTGATCTTCCTGGTCCCTCCAGTAGCCAACGAGTGGACCTTCTGGTCTCTACAGCACCCAGCTCAGAGTTAAGGCACCTCCAATACCTGGCTCCCAAGTCTCTTATCCTGCTTGCTGAATCCTCCAGTCTGATGTTTCCTAGTGCTCACACACCCACGTAAGCACTCACAGCGTGCACGTGCACCCTGGTCTCCCCAACTGCTGACTCCCACACACGTGGCCCCTCTGATCCATGGTCCCATGCTGGCACTCAGACCACCCCACACACACCAGCACAGAGCAGAGAGTCTGTCACCCAGAAAATGACTTAGAAATGTATTTTAATAAGAAGAAAGGACAGACTATGTTTATCAGGTTCAGGGCACAGCCAAACATGTATTGAAGCACAACAGTTAACATGTGAACAGCCCCTTTTATCCCCTTATCCCCTTATCCATTTATTTCGCTGTACCCGTTCCTTCACAAATGACCTTGAACCCTCCTTTTCTCCACCTTCAGTTTCTCCCCTTAACATCCCATGACCATTCTTGTTCAATCTCCTGGTGCTGTTCCCTCCCTCCTGCAGCCTGTGAGATGCTTTTGAAGGTTGTCCCTTCTGCCTCCTGCTCTGGGGTGTCCTCCAGCCCCCAGGGGTGAGGTTGTCTGAGAGCCCAGGGAAGTCACCCCACTCTGAGTGGGGTATTAGGGTGCCCAACATTGAGACCATGGTCTGCTGCATGTGTGTGGAGACAAGCCCTTTGTCACATAACCTGACATGATGATGGCACAAGTGACCTATTTGTTAAGGGCCCTAAATAACTAAATAACACGGTTAAAAAAAAAACAGCAACAAACCAAACCAAAAAAACCCTCTTTTATGGCATCTGACTTGCTCTGGATTCAGGATAGGTTGTTAGTTGGCATAACATAAACACTATTCCCTTGCCTGCTATACACATTTTTTCCTAATAAGTATAATAAATTAATTGAACATCCTGTCTTGAGTAGTTTTGGGGATTACATTCAGGCTTTCATTGTTTTGGAAAAAAAAATATATTTTTTTTTAACATTGGAATCCTTAGGAAAATTACTTTTGAAAATTGTCAGAACTAAATGTTCTTTTCCCCTTATAATATAAAGCTAAGACAGTATTTCTAGAGTGGGGTTTTTTTCATATTATTTCTTACATTTGCTTTTCAGTAGTGTAGAGATTAAAGCACACGGCAGAATTAAGATGTGATAACAAAACTGAGACCACAAAAGAATCTTCTGAAAGTTTTTGGGAGGCTAAAATCATATTTAAATATTCTTATTAGCTGCAGAAATATATTTTTGTACACGAAGGTATTTTCACGCAGGCTGTTGCTTCACAATGAGGCTGATACACTCTGTGTCACCTTTCAGCTTCAGAAATGCCTGTACAGATGAAAGGCTGGTAATGGCACCATCTCTGCCTCTGTAGAGCCTATAATGTTCCCAGAATAAAGGTTTCACTTCCCTCCCAAAGACGGATACTGATTTAGAATTTCTGAATATGGTACATATGGAGAACAAAGCTTTCTGTCTTGAAAAGCATGCATTTGAGATTATTTAGCATTGCCATAGGGTTCTCTGTAATCTGCCCATTGGGAGACAGCACTGCCATTGAATATCCCAGGAGATCCACTCACACCAACAAGGACCACTTGACAGCTGTATTGACAGCTATTTCCTCCCATATGTAGCATATGAAAAAAGTTATGCAACATCCCCACTATAGTGCAGCGACAGGACAAGGGGTAACAGTTTTAAATTGAAAGAGGGGAGATTTAGATTAGACACCAGAAAGAAATTCTTGGCTGTGAGGGTGGTGAGAGCCTGGCCCAGGTTGTCCAGAGAAGCTGTGGCTGCCC